>PVKA01050327.1:0-12842 GCA_004027165.1 Ctenomys sociabilis | reverse complement strand
GGGGGGTGGGGGGGAGGCTAAAGATTTGAACGTGCAGTTTGCCAAAGGAGATATATAAATGTCTGATAAAATCATCAGAAGTGGTTTAGCACCCTTAGGCCTTCGTACCCACTGAAGCTGCTTGAAAGGACAAAGGGCTGGGGGTATGGATACAGATGCAGAGTGTGGGAACTCAGACTTAGGGTGTCTGTGATTCCAGCATACTAAAAAGTAGCTGGGCAGTTTCTTCAGAAGTTCCCTAAGCTTTCTGTATAACCCAGGCATGAGTTATTTATCTGAAGTCAAAACACCTGTTTATACAAAGACCTGTATTGTAGCAGTTGTGCTGTTAATAACCTGTACTGGAAACTGCCTGTCCATCAACAGGTGAAGGAATAAATCAGGAGAGTGCCACACAGTGGAATGCTACTCAGTGGAGAGAAAGGATGGGCCACTGATAAACACTACAGGACAGATGGATTCTGATGAATGAGGGAAGCCAGATGCAAAGGGATGCATACCCTTTTCTCTACTTTAACAGGCACAAGTAAGCAACAGTGAGAGGTCAGATCAGTGGCTGCCTGGGGTGGGAAGGAGACAGCAGCCTGGCATGCTGGGAGTGTTTTCTGCTGTGACAGAGGTTGTGGTTACACAGGGACATAAAGGAGTCAAAACACATTAAATTGTACATTTAAATGGATCATTTTATGCAAATTGTATCTCAGTTTGCAAGAAGGGTGATGAAAGAAAGCAAACTAGGATGTCAGGATTAGAAGTGCTGCAAGAAGTGAAGAGGGAAATGGGCCCACAGGGTGCCTGGATCCCTAGTGACAGGGGTGTCACTGCCCCTGCCCTCCCGCAGAAGCTGAGGTTCCCCGGGGTCACATCATGGCCAGGCTCCTGCCTGGAACTGTTCAGCTAGGGTGGAATCTCCTCTATTTTTTACTTTTTTGAGACAGGGTCTTGCTAAGTCTCTTGGTTGCTCAGGCTGGGCTCAAATTTGCCATGTTCCTGCCTCAGCCTCCCAGAGTCCTGGGATTATAATTCCATGCCACGTACCTCGTTGGCTCTATTTTTTTTTTTTTTTAAGCATGCTCTTGTAAGGAAGATTTTCCCTTCTCTTCCGTATATTTGTTTTATTCTTTGGATCATAGTTAAATGCCATCCCACTATTTTGTTGGTGAAATTGCTCCACTTTTAGCCATTAGGAGCCCCTTCCCTCCAAGCTTCTTACCTATAGGAGTGGGTGTGCATGGACCTGATGTACCCTATCTTCATTTTTTCCATTTCCTTATTTGGTGGCACTATAAGGTTTATTTTGTATTCTTCCCAACCTAGCCTTAGAATCAGCTCTTTTCCTATGAAACTTTAGTTCTTTTAATTGGATTATATAATAGCTCTGTGGATTAAAGCAGGCACAGAACCTGGGGATTCAATCCCAGTGCCTGCCTTGCCACCCGCTCCTTGGGCATGCTGAGACAGCAATTGAGACTGGGCGTGGTGGGGCGCACCTGCATTCCCAGCTCTTGGGAGGCTGTAAACAGACGGATCACTACTAGTCCAATTTAGTAGTGAGACCCTGAACATTCAGTAGAGCTTTCCCTAAAACACCAAAAAAAAAAAAAAAAAAAAAAGGACGATATATTTAGAAACCAAGATGTCCCCTGGCAATTTGCATTGGAGAATTTACTTTCTCTAGTTATGAGAGGATCTGTTTTTTCACATGTGTAAAAACTTGTGTAAGAGTCATTTGCATTTCCTTTTCTGAGAACTGACTATTTATATTCTTTTTCTTTTTTGTTTGCGGAACCAGGGATTGAACTCAGGCCTTTGCACTTCCCGGGGAAGTGCTTATTCCACTGAGCCATCTCCCTGGCCTCATATTCTTTGTTAATTTGTTGGTCTTTAAAAATTGATATATGAGAGGGCTGCTGAACTTTCCTTGTGGCACCCGCCTGTAATCCCAGAGCTGGGGAAGCTGAAAATGGGAGGATCCCTGTGAGTCCGAGCTGCATAGTGAGACCCTATACCAAATACATTTAAAAAAAAATAAAAATTGAAGAGCCGGCCAAATAGCTCAGTGGATTAAAGCACCTGCAAGTAGGAGCCAGGGGTTCAATCCCTGGGCCTGCTGCCATACTGCTGTGCCAGCCCTGCCCCTGGGGTGTGCTGAAAAGGCAATTGAGACTAGGTATGGTAGCGCACTCCTGTAATCCCATCTCTCTCTCCCTCCTTCTCTCAATCCCTTCCTCCCTCTTTCTCCCCTCCTCCCTCCCTGCCCCTCCCTTTCTCTCAGTCTCTGTCTCTGTTTCTCTCTCTTTCTCCCCCCCCCCCCCACAAGACAGGCACTTGTGCTGCAGAGCTAGTCCCTGGCCCCTGTGCTGTATATGTATGGGGTGTTTCTTCACTCTGTTGGCAGTTTCTTTTGCTATGCAAATCTTTTTAATAAGATGAGTCCTAGCTGTGACAGTTCCTATGTGATTGGGGTTTCATTTGTAAAGTCTTTGCCTAAACCACTGTCTTCACCTGTTCTATCTTCCAGTACATTTAATGTTTCTGTTTTAGTATTTAGATCTTTGACCTATTTTGAACTTAGTTTAGTGCATGGTGAAAGGCAAGGGTCCAGTTTTAATCTTTGACATGTACAGAAGCAGTTTTTCCAGCACCATTTCTCTCTCTTTCTTGGGGAAATTTTCCCCACTCTACCCCAAAAGAATTATTATTGTAAAACACCAATAACATATTTTTATATATTTAACCAGTCAGGAATTCAAACAAAGTTGCTATAAAAAAAGAAAAGCAATTGAAGACACCAGGAAACCACGAACCACAGAAACATCCGGCTCACAGTGCTGCACCCCTCAATACATAGGTGCCAGGAGACGTCCAAGCTCCAGGGCTTGTAAAATAAGAAAAACAGCAATAAAAATGCTCTAAAGGTAAGTATCACCTTGGCTTGGTGAGGGAAAGACAGGGAGAGTTGCTTTTGTAGCAACTGAGCTTTAGAACAAGCACATTTTGGGCTTCTGTTTTTTTTTTTTTTGTTTTTTTTTTGGTGGATGCTTCTGGTTTTGTCTTTTTCAGGTACTGGTGATTGAACCTGGGGCTTTGCACTTGGTAGACAAGCAAGTCTACCACTGAGCTCCAGCTCTTTTTTTTTTTTTTTTTTTTGTAAAGAGAGAGGGGCTCATTGAATTGCTGGCCTCAAATTTCTGATCTTCCTACCTCGTCCTCCTGAATAATGGGGACTACAGATGTGCACTTCTGTACCCAGCTTTGAACAAGGTTCACTGCCTTGCCCGAAGCCAGGAGTTGTGGACTTGAGAGGTCTTACTTGTGGAGACTGTAACCGTCATTAGCAAAAACAGAGTCAAGTCTTAATGAAGACACAGTTTTTCAGTATTACAAAAGGATGAACTTTACATGAAACTTGTACAAACTTCTATACACACTAAGCATGATTAGGAAAAAAAAAACTTTTTAAGACAAAAATAGTGAAGACTCTCTTTTAAATAAGTTCTTTAGCTATAAACAGTGATACTTTAGTGATACTTGTTTTACAAGGTATTTTTAAAAATTGTTCTATGAATTATTAGCTTGTTTGGCTGATATCCTTTAAAGACCAAGATAAAGTTAATTACTCTGGGTGATGGCTCACAGAACATATTTCACAGTTTACCTTGCTTTAGTGTAAAACAATAAGAAAATGAAAATAAAGGCTTTAGACCTGAGTTAGCATGTATTATTTATGCAGCTAGTGCCATACATGTTGCATAAACTTTTCATCTTTGAAAAATAAGAGCTCAGGTTCTCTTAAAAGCTGAAACATGAAGTCTCTGTGCACCTTCCCTAGATGCCTGATGTCATCTTTTCCATTCCCTGGCTCACAGATTCATTTTCTGCTTTGCCTGGGGGCACTGTTGTCTACACCGTTGCTATCATCTGACTCCAGCTGCTCAAGTTGTTCAAATTCTTTTCTGTAGTCTGGGTGCTTCTTTGTCTTCTGTGTGTACACTTCACACAGCAGAACAAGAGCCACTAATACAACACCTTGAGCAATTACAGACCAAACAGTCTGAGGGACACCGGAAAGCTCCACATAACAAATTCTAGTGGATCTTCACTCTGGCTTCACTGGAATACTGCTCAGCACGTAGGCGCCCCTCTTCTTCCTAAAGACTTTAATTTTCATCTCTGTTTCATTGCTTATGCTTCACTGATCCTGTATGTATCATTCATGTCAACATCAAAAGGAACTTGTACATTCCCATGCAAAGGAAGACATGTTGGACATTTACACACCAGGAGTGTCCCCCATGTAAGTGATCAATGGCTTGTTTTGTGCATCGAGTTCAAGAACTTTGATATTAAATGTTCCTCTTTGTTCCTTTCTGTCTTCTAAGAGAAAAGAATAGCTCCTCATTTGCTTGCTGTTGTCGAAGGGAAATTGTACTAGGTGCACAGTGCTGTTTACTGCTATGGTGTGAGGGTGATTCCTGCCGTGCTCATCAATCCTTCTTCTGAGTCTTGTGGCCTGAAGTCACGTTCCCTGAGGGTGTGAACCTGCAGGTAGGTTCTAGGAGAAGGGCTTTCCCATGTGACTTTTTTTTTTCTGGCATATTGGAATGTTCAGTTAGGGGTATGTTATGCCTGTCCAAGGGGAGGTCAGAGAATAGTTTGTCATCCTTCCTTCTCCGACAAGCACACTTACAGTAGGTGAATCTGAGGAAGTGCTGTCCACCCAGCCCCTGGGGTCACAGCCAGCAGTCTTAGCTGCAGCCTGGCTGAGTGCACGCCGAGGGTTCCTGGGCCTGGCTCCAGCACCATTTCTTGAAGAGACTTTCTTGCTTCTAGTGAACGTGTTTGACACCTTTGTCAAAGATAGGTGAATGAAGTGCTGGGCGTGGTGGTGCATGCCTGTAATCCCAGCACTTGGGAGGCTGAGGCAGGAGGATTGTTGTGAGTTCGAGACCAGCCTGAGCTACAAAGTGAGCTTGAGACCAGTCTGAACTGCACAGTGAGACCCTGTCTCAAAAAGACAAAAAAAAAAAAAAAAGATAGGTGAACGAATATGTCCATGTCTTTTTTCTTCCTAGTACCATCCTGTTTTTATCCTAGTAGCTGTATTGTGTAATTTCAAGGGAGGGATTGTGATGCCCCCAGCCTTGCCTTGATTGCTCAGACTTGCCTTTACTATCAAGGTCTCTTCTGGTTCCAAACAAAGTTTAGGATTATTTTCTCTAATTCCAAGCTGATGGAATTTTGATTGAAATTGTGTTAAAGTTATATAACAGTTATGGAAGTATGGCCATGTTCACTGTATTGCTTCTTTTTTTTTGTTTGTTTTGTTTTGTTTTTTGGCCTGACCCGGGATTGAACTCAGGCCCTTGCTCTTGGCAGGGAAGCGCTTATTCTACTGAGCCATCTCCCTGGCCCCTGTATAGCTTCTTTCTACCCAAGAGAAGTGATTTTGTTCCATTTTCTGATATCTTGTTCAATCACCTTTTTCAGAGTACTGTACTTTGCAATATAGAGGTTTTTTACATCTTTCACTAGACTGACTCCTAGGTGGTTTTTTTTTTTTTATGATATTGTAAAAAGTGTTCTTTCTCTAATTTCTCACTCTGTGAGTTTGTTATTCATGTACAGGGAAGCAGTTGATTTTTTAGTGTAGACTTTGTATTCAGTTACATAATTTAGTTATTGAATCTAGAGGTCTTTTGGTGGAATTTTGGGGTCTTCTATGTAGATTATTATATCATCTGCAAATAATGATAATTTCAGTTTTCCTTTAGTATCCTTACTCTTTTTATTTATTTTTCTTGTTTAATTGCTGGGCTTGTGTTGAATTTCTGGAATTGTGACTATTATATGCCTTGCTGTAGCTTTTTCTTTTCTTCATGGCTAACTGGAGTTTTTTTTTTTTTTTTTCTACCTGGAGTTTTATGCCTCACTAATCTAAATGTCAAATTCTTTTTCATTGGTTGTGAAATTTTCTGCCAAGCCTTCTGCGGACAGGTTTTTTTTTTTTTTTTTTTTTTTTTTTTTTTTTTTTTTTTTTTTTTTTTTTTTTTTTTTTTTTTTTTTTTTTTTTTTTTTTTTTTTTTTTTTTTTTTAGGTTTCAATTGTACTTTATTTCTTCAATAGGCCATATTTTAATGGATATACAGCACTTTCACTTGGCATCAATTATGATTTCATTTAAAAATAATTTAGCTGTATCATATCGGCTGTCATGGTTACTGATCTCTCCATTCCTTGGGGGTGACTCTGCCCACAGGGGAAAGGTTCCATTCTATTCCAATTTGTGTTGCTGTCTAGGTCCATGCAGCAATACAGAATGTGGCTCCACTAACTAATATAGCATTACCATATTTGTCATGGAAATCAGGTGTACGTTTCTGGTGGCTCTGCCTTGTTACCATTTGTTGAACGCTCCAAACTGGAAAACGACCTAATGCGTTTTTGGCCAAGAAAAACATCATGGAGTTGAAGTTGAAACTATAGTTACTGCAGCTGCCGGCTTGGTGCAAATTACTTCCAGATACCCTTGCCTGCGGACAGGTTTTTTTTAAAATGTCATTTGTGCTATCTCCTGCTTATTTATTGATTTGTTTTTGAACTGTGATTAAATTTCTAATTTATTTACTTATTTTTGTTTTTTAAATTGATTTCCTATCAATCTTATGTTATTGTTCTTTGCATCATCTAGCAGCTCCTGGGTTGATTTTTCATAGTCCCTTACTATTTTTCCTTTTTTTTTTTGCAGTATCAGGGATTGAACTCAGGACACTGCGCTTGCCAGGCAAGCACTTATTCTACTGAGCTATCCCCGACCCCCAATCCCTTACTATTTTTATGAAATTTTTCTTTTCATGGTTGCTAACTGCAGTCCTGCCTTCTGTTCCTGAAATTTTATTCTCACTTTGGCTCATTCTGTTGCATGTAGTTTCCATAGAACTTTTAACCCGTATGTTTGCTTGAGTATGTTTCAGAGATTCCTTCCCTGTGTTGGGAGGTTATGGTTTCCATCATTCTATCATCTCCTCTATTTTTTCTTTTACGTGTATCTATGCTACAGTCACTAAGCAGGTCTTTCCTTGTGATCACCATTTCTGCAGTTTTCTCAAATTATTTTTGATTTTCTTCTAGAGCCTTATTCATCTGCTCTGTTATGTCTGCTGTTACCACTTTGGAGAGTCTAGCTGGGTGGCTTTCAGACTGATTCACCCCTGGGTTTGCCTTTGGTGAGCTGCAAGGCCAGGGTTGCATCTTGGTTAAGCGTCTTCTCATTTTTTTCCTTTTTTTTAAGTGCCTGGGTAGATGCTTTAAATTGCCTATGGTGAGTAGCCTGATTGCTAGTATGCAGAACCCTCAGGAAATGACTACTCTCAGAGATGTCTCCAAGGTGTGGCTTGCTTCTGGGAGTCTGTAAGATCCTCCCTCTTCAATTGACTGGGGAGGAGAAGCTGCTGCCCGCTTGGCTCAGCCTGTGGTCCTCGGGCTCTGGCACATAGGACCGTTTATGGCTGTTAGGTGATCTCGGTGTTGGTAGACCAGGAAGAAAAACTGATTAGAACAGTTGTGTCCCTGTGGCTAAAGTGGCACAATCAGCAATAACAATACCGTCAAACACAGCCTAAAACATGATAAACTGAGGTGACTCTTAATTTGCCACCCTTACCTGTGTGAACTAGATTTGTGGTTATATAACAAAATTTAAAATGAACGGGAAATTTGTCTGCAGAGAATAAGCCCTCAACGTGATGATTTTACCCTCGGGGGAGAACATTGAAAAGGGGTCGGGGAGAACACCGAAATAGAAGGTGAGGAAGCAAGGCTGCAGGGCGAAGGAAGGTATTGCGGACTTCCGGAAACTAGTGAAGAAGACACAAGGGAAAGAGAGAGTGAAGAAATAAAAACAAAACATCAAAGAACAACAAAAACTTAGAAACTGCGTTCACAAGAACACAAGAACAAGAGCAGCCAATCAAGGAGAAAAGAAAAGAGAGAGAAAAAAGAAAAATTAAAAAAATTGTTCACTTCCAGGCATGTCTGCTGTCATTGGATCTGAGATGACTGATCCCAGCAAGCCTGCCGTTGCTTTACGACAGGGTACTGAATAATCCCAGCAAGCCTGCACCTTTATCCTGTGGAAGTTCAGGCTGGTTTCTGGCTGTGAGGCTGGGGCCAGGTGTGCTTGGCTTGTAGCAGTCTGTTTGTCTCCTGCCAGCTTGACTTTGGCTCTCTGACCTTGTCATGGGGAGCCACTGCATGGAGCCAGGCCATACCTGCCCTGAGTTCTGAGCTCTGTGGTCCCTCTCCAAAATGGCTACTGGCCAGCTGCCCTCTTTGGGTGACGTTTGAACTCAAACAGCTCATCAGACACTGCAGTCTGCTGCATCTACAGCTGCATTCCCCTGGTGTGCTTCTCCATGGCAGCCTCTGGAGTCATCAGATGTCGCTGTGGGCCTGCAGGTTTGAGCCATCTCTCCCACGCAGTGAGTCTGAGCTCAGGGAAGAAGTGTTACCTGTCCTCTCCTTCTTCATTGAAGTCTCTCTCTTCACTCTCCCAGTGGGCTTCAATTCTCCCTTCAGATCCTTTCTGGTTCCTTGTCGCACATGCTTGTAATCCCAGCACTCTGGAGGCAGAACCAGGAGGATCGCTGCAAGTTCAAGGCCAGCTTCTACTACATAGTAAGACACTGTTTCAAAAAGAAAAAAAAAAAAAAAAAAAAAAAAGGAAGAGATCTGTCAGAGCATAAATGCTTCAACCATATCAAAGAGATCTATCATTAGAATATAGTACAACCTTAACCATATAAAAATCTTTCACCCTTAACCATGTGAAAGAGATCTATCATTATAGCATAAACTCTAACAAAAAATACTGATTTACAATACCTAGAACTGATTTACAATTTACTAGAACAATTGTAGTTCCACTAACAAAAGAATGATATTCACCAGTAAATAACATAAAGTTAACTACCTAAAGATTCATAAAGCTTAATGATTACATGAGTAAAGAGAGGGGGTGAGGAACTGGAGAATGAAAAAAAAGTAAAATTTGAAATGGAAGGTAATTTTAATCAATGGAGGAGGAGGAGGAGGAAGAAGAGAGAACAGTGAGATATGGCTTCTTTTGTCTTTTTCTTTGTGGCCGGCTTCAGCCCACCCTGGGGGCAGGGCTGGCATGGCATGTGGTGCTGGGGATTGAACCACAGTCCTTGAGCTTGCCTAAGCTTACCTAAGCAGGTGCCTTAGATTGCTGAGCTATCTTGCCAGTCCTATGGCTTCTTACTGAGGAGTAAGAAGAAATTAATAGTATTAGACAACAGCAACAGAAAAGTACAAACAAGAAAAAGAAAAAGAAATCAGAAGAATAAAAGGAAGAGGAGAGAAAAAAGATTAAAACCTCAAGCCCCCCTGATGCATGTGGTAGAACATGCCTGTGGTCCAGGCTGGCCTTGAACTTTGTCTCAGACTCACAGCCATCCTCTTGCCTTGGCCTCCCAAGTCTGTAGGTGTGTGCTACCACACCAGGCTGTGGCTCAGTTTTTTTGTTTTGTATTTTTGGGACCAGGTTTCACCACATAGCCCTGGCCAGCCTCATGTATGTAGTGGTCCTCTTGCCCAAGTGCTGGGATGACAGACATGTATTACCATGCCTGGCCTTGTGACTCAGCTTTAAACACTCAACCTTTTCCCGAAATGGCATCTGATTTAAACAGTCAGGTAATATCGTGAGCACTGCACTTGATTTCTTCTCCAACTCTAGCCCACCATGAGGGATCTACTTTCATAGAAAAGTCCATGCCATTTTCGTAGTTTGCAATAGCTGTGGGATTTTCTTGTGGCTAGTGCTATTGGCCAGGTCTGTACTTTCTCCCTGGGAGAAAGCTGGTTGTGTAACAGCTGAGATTGGATTTATTGTCCATAGAGACCAACTATAGGAATAATAGAGCCTTTATTAATTAACTGGTGTCCTATGTGTGCCTCCAAGATTGAAAGTACAGTGGAATTACACAATAGGCCCAGTTCTTTGCTCCCTACCAGCTTGTATAGGTTCTTTGTTGCTCTGGCAATTGGGCAGGAATGTGATGCCGCCCTATATCCTATATGTGAGAGTTTATGGCAGGAATGTGGTGCCCCCTATATGCTATATGGCGAGTTCACAGCTCGGGCAGAGGGATTTATGGCTATGCATGGGCTCTTATTGCCTTTAATTGGTCCTGCTTTCTCCTTATTTCCTACACCTTTGTGAAGTTTTTACAGGGCATGGGAAGCAATAAGGGATGGGGCAATTTAAGCAAGGCCTAAAGGGAAGGTGGCCCAGCCTGAGTGTCTTTTCTCTAAACACTTCAGGCAGGGGTCAAACTAAGTTGAATTCTACTGAGTCTCTACTACTTTTAAGGTGAATATGGGATTATGCTGGAGGCCATCTCTCACAGCTGGTCTGTGCCACAGGGAAACAAAGCACAGAGCCGGCTTGAAGCTGCAGTCAGAGTGAAGAATTCAGGGGCATAGAGTTGGCTGGAGTGAATGCATGTAGGGGGTGCCTGTTTTGTCATCCACGACATGAGAGGTGCAGCTGTCACATTGTCTAGGCCACCTGGGACCAGCTCGCTGACTTTCACCTCTGTCATATCTGTTTTGTTATTAAGCCCATCCATGGAGCTCTTTTGTTTGGGTCATTGCACTCGCTTTGAAAGTCTTCATTTTTTATATATTTTGTATTTCCTCACTAGGACTTTCTTTTCCCACTTACTGTATTAATTCTTAGAGCATGGTTAGAATATTCTCTTTAAAATCTCTGTCTAATCATCCTAACATTAATGCTATCAATGGGATTGATGTCTATCCATTATCTTTTCCCTCGTGATATGTTGAAATTTTTGTGGTCTTTCATCTGTCAATAATAATTGATTGTATCCTATTTTCAGCATTATGTTATGAACTTGGATTTTTTTCACAACTTGTATAGAGAACTTCGATTTTCTTTTTAAAGTAGACAATCAACTTTCTTAGGTTCAAGTCATAATTTTACGCCTACCATGTAGTTTCCATGTCAGTTCAGTTCAGTTTTAAAAATTTTCGCTGTGCTATTCTTTTTTTTTTTTTTTTCTGTGCTATTTTGGGATAAATCCCAGTTGATCATGGTGTGAAATACTTTATTAGGATATTAGATTCAATTTTCTAGTATTTTGCATTCATAGTCACAAAGAATATCAGTATGAAGTCTTCTTGTAATTTAACAATCTAGCTGGGCTATTTAGGAGTGCTAGCATCGGGCTGGCAAGATAGCTCAGCGGTCTAGAGCGCCTCCCAGGGACCGCGGTTCGAGCCCCAGCACCACATGCCATGCCAGCCCCTCCCCGCAGGGCCGGCTGAGCTCACACCCCACCCCCGCGAAAAAAGAATCCGTGATATGTAGCGAGACACTGTAATAAATAAAGGAATTAAAAAAAAAAAAAAAAAGGAGTGCTAGCATCATGGGGATGAATTACAAAATGTTATTTCTATTTTTTTTAAAGAGCTTAAGAAGGATCACTATTAATTCTTTAAATGTTTGGTGGAATTCATTCATTCATGAAGTCATCTCGTCTTGAACTTTTGCTTGTTATGGATATATTGCTACAGTTTGTGTCTGGCTATCCCCCAAAGCCTCATGTGGTCATGGGGAGCAGGCTTTTTGGAGGTGGCGAATGTAGAGTTTGTCATTGGTGCGCTGTCTAGTGCTGGGATAGGGGTGTGAGAGCGCCAACAGCTCCAGGGCAGGTGGCTTGCATGCAATACGAGAGGGAACACGAGATTTGCTCTTTCTCCTCTCGCCTGTGTTGCTTTTGGTGTCTTCTGCTGCCCTGCGCGGTTGCCCCTCTACCATGCAGCCCTATGGGTGTCAGATACTTTGTCTCAGTGGTGAAAGAAAAATAACTGAGACACATGTAGTGAATATTGTGAGTACATATATTTCAACCTGTGCTTGTTATAGATATACTGAAATTGTCTGTCTGCACTGGGGTTGAGCACAGGGGCACTCTACCACTGAACTATATCCCTATCTTTTTCTTAAGCAGGACCTGGCTTTTTGGGTGGCCTGGAATTCCCACTTCTCCCTCCGTCTCTATTGTAGCTGGAATTAGAAATGTGCACTACCATGCCTGATGACATGAATTTTTATTTTTGAGTCAGTTTAGGTAATTTGTATGTTTCTAGGAATTTGCCCATTTATTTATTTTTGGAAGTTGCCCATTTAATCTAATTTGTCTAATTTATTTGCATGCTTCATAGAATTATCTTGTTTTAAATTTTTGGGGGGTATGTCAATAGTAATATACCCACTTTTATTTCTGATTTTAGTTATTTGCATCTTCTTTCTAATTTGATTTGGCATTAGCTATAGATTTGTCAATTATATTGATAGCTTAAAAAACAATTTTGGCTTCATTTTTCTATTGTTTTCTATTTTATTTCTCTTTAGTCTTTATTATTATTTATTTTCTTTCAGATTTGTATCTAATTGGTTCTTTTTTTTTTTTTAAGATCCTGAAAGTGCAAAGTTGGGTTATTGATTTGACATTGTTGTTCTTTTTTTTTTTTTTTTTTTTTTTTTTTTTTTTTTTTTTTTTTTTTTTTTTTTTTTTTTTTTTTTTTTTTTTTTTAATTTTTTTTTTTTTTTTTTTTTTTTTTTTTTTTTTTTTTTTTTTTTTTTTTTTTTTTTTTTTGTCTTTTTGAGACAGGGTCTCACTATGCAGTTCAGGCTGGCCTTAAGCTCACTTTGTAGCTCAGGCTGGTCTCGAACTCACAACAATCCTCCTGCCTCAGCCTCCCGAGTGCTGGGATTACAGGCATGCGCCACC
>PVKA01050326.1:0-12786 GCA_004027165.1 Ctenomys sociabilis | reverse complement strand
TCTCAGGGGAGGCACCCAGTGGGAGGCCAGCGGGCAATGGCCTTCTGTCTCAGGGGAGACACCCAGTGGGAGGCCAGCGGGCAATGGCCTTCTGTCTCAGGGGAGACACCCAGTGGGAGGCCAGCGGGCAATGGCCTTCTATCTCAGGGGAGACACCCAGTGGGAGGCCAGCGGGCAATGGCCTTCTGTCTCAGGGGAGACACCCAGCTGCTCAGCCCAGTGCGAGGCTGCCTTGCAGGCTCCTCTTGGGAGGAAACCCGAGCGGCCCACTGCTGTGGGCAGCAAGGGAAGGCTCTGCCCCCACAGCTGCCTGACTGGCAGTACAGCTCCCGGCCCTCCCTGAAGTGTCCAGAGACGAGGGCAGGAAGCGGCGGGCTCCCAGAGAATCAGGCCTGTGGGGTGCTGGTGCCCCTCGCTGGTCATGCCGTGCCAGAACGTGGGGACAGAGGGTGTTCCTGTGTGGGTCTTGCGGCCGCTCCAGCATGCTGTGGAGCCTGGGCACAAGGCCGAGCTGGCATTGAGGCACCCAAGGAGGGGCAAGGAAGGGGTGGCTCTCATCCCCTATGCTGTCCTCGGCTGTACAGGAGAGGCTGGGGGTCCAAATGGGCCCTGTCTAACACAGCCTGGCCTGCGGTGCCAGGACCAAAGCTCAGGCTGCCAGGGACAGGGCTGCCACCTGGGCCAAAGGGACCCAGTGACTGCCTAGCTGGGAGCTGAGTGCAGACCGTCCCGGTTTCCTCCTGCTTGTTGCTCCTGGGCACAACACTGTCAGATCCAGGGGTCCTGAGTAGACCCCAAGAAGAGGCCTGAGCATACAGGGGAGGAGCTAGCAAAGGCACAGCCCTCAGGCCACTGCTGTGCCCAGCACTGCTGTGCACCTGAGTGGACTTGAATCCAGGTCACTGCACAGCACAAGGTTAAACGCTGGTGTTCTAGCTCAGCACAGCCCCACTGTCACCAGTAACCTTTGTTGTGTTCATCGGCGGAGGAGGGAAGGGCTTGTCCCAGCACTGGAGCCTGGCCGTCTGCCCCAGAGCCCAGGGCTGCCTGGGGTCCTCCCCAGCTCAGGGGCCCTCTGTGGCCCCTGAGCTGGGCCTGCTCCTCTCAGAATTCCCTGTGTGGGGTCAGGGAGACCCAGGGAAAGAGTGGGGAGGTGCTGGGCAGGGGAGGGTCGAGGGCCCTGGAACCTGAGGTTTTTGGAGACATTGGGCCAGGGCCAGAAGCTCCAGCTTTGGCAGCTGGAGCCCAAGAAATGCGAGGGAGGAGCACCCTGACTCACAGGGCTTCTCCCCTGCTCGAGGGAACAGGGTGTCCTGCCGGACTCCTGAGCCATGATGCTCTGCAGAGCCAGTGGAAGTGGGAAGAGCTTTAACCCACTCCCACCCACGTAGCGTGCCCGCGGCAGGGACCCTGGGCTGGGCTGACTGCGTGTGTGTGTGCGTGTGTGCACGTGCGTGAGCACATGCCGTGGACAGCTTCCTGTGTTTAGCTGGACACCTGGACAGCAGCCCTGTGGTCCTGGGCCTTCTGCAGCTATGTGCAGCCTCCTGGTCCACAAACACGAAAGGCTCAGGCAGAGCCATGAGCCGAGCCTTCTGCATGGCTGGGAATGCTGGCTGCAGGGCTGCCCTTCTCACCGCCTCTGCCTTTTGGCCATTGTCTTTCGCTTCACGACAGTGGGGTTGATATCTTTGTATGCCACTAATATTTTGTGCTCAACAGTCACAAGTATTTCCTCACCCGCCAAAGCACTTCTCTTGTCAAGGGAAACCCTCCCTGGAAGACATTTTCAGCCATGGCAAGTGGCTCATAGCTGTGAGCCCTCAGGTCTGTCAGCCCCTCTGATCTTGCCCTCTGCCTGTGGGGTCTGGGTCACATCACTCTGCCTAGCAGAAGGCAGAGGGTTCTGAGGGGCAGTGCTCGGCTGGCCCTCCTGCGGGGCATCCTTGCCATACGTGTCCCTCCTGGCCACTTCCCATGTGACCAGGAGTCCCCTGTGTCCTTCTTTGCTCAGCCAGGTGAGGACAGCCTGGGCTCTGCTCTGGTGTCATTCTTGCCGGCACCAGGGTTTCAAGTCACACAGGGTACCCCACAGTGCCTGTCACCCTGTGGACAGGAGAGGACCATTCTGCACCCTAGGATGGTGCTCTGTGCCCCTGAGGGTGGCAAGCATGTCTCTGATGTGCCTGAGGGAAGTGGTAGGACGGGGCTCAGTGAGGGACTCCTGGCTGGCTAGACATGTCAGCCAGATGGGGAGAAGAGCCAGCAAGATCACTTTGTCTGGCTCCCCCTGTGGGGAGGGAGGTGGCCAGGTCCTCAGCCTCAGCCCAGTGAGAGGGTACAGGGTATCCTCTGCCCGGGGCTCAAGACCACAGCTGTGTCATTCTGGACATTGGTCTACATGGAAGTGGCTCTGAGGCACCTGGGCCAGGCCCTGCCTGGACCTCAGCCTGCCAGGGCCCATCCCTTGCAAATAATCCTCACGCATCGCTGCCGGTGTGTTCTGGCCACAGGTCAGAGACAAGCGCTGCGACCTGAGAGCAGGTCCCGTGGGTGTGGCAGCTGCCGATTCATGTTCAAAAGAACCCGTGTGTTTGTCTTCTGCAAGGAGCACTACAGTCTTCCCTTGATTTCAGTGTAAATCAGTTGTTTTTAAATTGTTGAGAAGCTTGTAGTACTGTTTATCTGAGTACGTCACCCTTAGAGAGGACACAGAGCATGCACATCCAGCTGTAACAGGTGCCCAGGAAGTGGCCACGCGCAGAGGCTCAGCACGGGGGCACGAGGGAACACCTCCAGCTCCTGGAAGCCTCCTCCACCCCAGGAAAGGCACCCTGCTGCTCACATGCATCCCCAAGAATTCTGCATGCCTGAAAATGTCCCATCTAGACTGGGCGTGCTGGAGCGCACCTCTAATCCCAGCGCGTGGGAGGCTGAAAACAGGAGGATCACTACGAGTCCGGTCTGCGCAGGGAGGCCCGGCAGAGCCTGTGTAACTACATAAAAATAAATAAAAAGAAAGGAAACGCCCGTCCTGGGGATACGCGGCAGGAGGCTGCTTTGCATCTTGCACAGTTTGTGGCGTTCGGCTGTGCTGGGATTTTCCTCAGTGATATTCTCATGCATGAGTGCACCTTGCCTGAGGGGGTAGCGGCTTGGGGACCCAGGGCAGGGCGCTGTGCACAGGCTGAGTGGGCCTCACTAGCAGCCCTCCTGGCATACTCCGTGGAAACACTGGAGCGGGAGTACAGAGTTGCCTGCATCGACTCCCTGTCCAGTCGAGGGGCCACTTTGTTCCCCGAAGTGGTCAGGCTGCTCTGCACTCATCATGTGTGCAAGTTCTGATGGGCCCAAATCTCCACAGCGCTTCACCCTCCCTAGTCCCAGCCGAGCTCACTGTGTGCACTTTGACCTTGCTCCTCTGACCTCTTTCTCTCCTGACCTTGGCCCCCTTCCGTGCTCCACTCCTGGCCCCTCTTTCTCTGGTTTTGCATTCTTTGTACAGTGGGGGTGTATGGGAGGCTGTCGGAAGGCATATGTACTGCTTTTCAATCTTAGTGGTGTCTTACGAAAGAAGACTGCAGTATTTGACGGCAGCCACAGGAGTGAATCACAGGGAAGCTTTTCAGCATGTTGGAAAGTCCAGGGTTTCTGGACAGCACAGGAAATGGAGGGGAGGCTGTGGCTGGCGGGGCTTTGAGGCCACCACTTCTGGGGACACAAGGTCACCCCAGGCCTCCAGGCGGCCGCTCCTGCCCCGGGCCCTGCGGTTCTGGTGGAACTGAGGAGGTGCGACATGTTACACCGACGACCTGCCCTGCGAGCCTCATAAGGAGGTCACCCCTCTTGCTGGGACTCAGTTTTTCCACTTGTGTAGTCAGGGTGTTGGAATGCAACTCTCCGAGGACCTTTTTCTCTTTAATGTGTGTGGTACAGGGTCTCATCATGAAGCTCAGACTTGTAAAGATTCTCCTGTCTTCAGCCTCTCCAGCGCTGGGATTACGGGTGTGCGCCATAATCTCTGGGCTCCATGACAAGCTCAGCATGCCAGTGGGGCCAGCGTGGCGTGTGGTGCTGGGGACTGAAACCCCAGGCCCTCTCTGAGGACCTGGTCCCAGCCAGGCCTCTTGTGGGCCTATGGCAGTGGGCACTGGGTATCCGTGGCCTGGCCTACTTCCTGCTGAGGGAAGAGGTGGAGCAAAGACCAATGATCAAGACAGGAGGGAAGCCCGAGTCAAACATCAGTGAAGACATGAGCAGATGAAGGTCCTCCCAAGCCCCGAGCCCCAGACAGACCAAAAGCTCCTGACCCTGGCCGGGGTCCAGCCTCATTGTGCTGTGGTTTGGACTCCCTGTTTTACGGGCTTGGGCAGCATGCCACTTCCTCTGAAAGCCTGGTATGGTCACAAACTCCTCCTCTGACAGGCAGGCCAAGTCAGGAGACCTCTGGATCACGACTCCTGTCTGCCCTCGATCACAGACCCTCCCAGAACTGCAGGACCAAGCACTGCCACCGCTGGCTGCGGATTCTCCCTGGCCAGCTCTTCCCTGGGCTGGGTCTTTTTGCTCTGAATAGCTCTTACTCCTGAACGCTGTGCTCACTCTCTATTAGGACACCAGGAACCCGCAAGTGGCTCCCCCAGGCCTCCTGTCCTACCCAGCCCCACTTGTGGGGTGTGGGTGTTGTCCCACCACCTGAGTTCCACCAGCAAAGCCTCACACCTGGGCCTTTCTGAGCCCAAACTCCGTGCTTGGGCCAGCCTGGGTGTGTGCGGTGTGCACCGCGTGCTGTGTGGTGAACCAGTTAGGGGTTGTGTGCAGTGTGACAGGGTGGCTGCCGCAGAGGGCTCACTGATGGGATACAAGGAACCCTTTGGGGTTCTGAGGGTATGGCCGCCTAGGTGTGGTTGGCATGTCCAGAAGGGGTGTGCCCAGGTGCCCTGGGGGTGCACAAATGTGGTAGCCTGTCCAGGGGGCGCCCTAGGTGCCGGGCATGTCAGGTGGTCGGATGTGTCTGATGCCATGGCTTTCCCCACCCAGGCTCTGCAGGGCAGGAGCTGACTCCACGCCCCAGCCAGGGGACCTGAGTGGTAGTGGAAGGGCACAGGCAGTCACGAAGCTGCAAACCTCAGACTCACCACAAACACTCAATGTCCAACACGCAGTAACCTGAATAAAGGTCAGCGGGGACGGACCTGGCCACAGGCAGATGAGCCCGCAGGGTGCACACTCATGGCGTCCGTCCCACGGTGACTCAGGCTTCGGCAGAGCCTTTAAGTGCACCCCAGCACAGTGGACAAACAAGCGGATGACGGAGGGAGGCCGGCAGAGCCAGGGCACTAATGCCCTCCAGTGCCTGCTTCCCGCTCCTCAGATTTCATAGTGGCCTGTGGCCTTGCAGTCGTGGCTGCTACACTTCAAAGAATCACCTCTGCCTTCCAGGAAAGGAGAAGCAGAAAAAGGAAGGACGGAAAGCACAGCCTTCTTGTTGCCAGGAGAATAAAAGCTTCGCCTGGAGGCCTTGCCCAGAGGGGCTCCCGCGAGGCGGGGAGCTGGAGGAGAAGCCACCGGCCTCCTACGTTACTAGGACACAGCATGGTGTCCCGCAGGTTCAAGCGGAGCTTGATCTTATTTTTGTCCAGACGCCGCTTTCGGCGGGCTTCACGGTCTTTACGGGCTGAGCTGAGCTTTGATTTGGGACTCGCGCGGTTCCTGCGGAGGAGGCCGGGGCTTCTGTTTCTGTTTAGCCTTCTCATTAGCAGGGCTGACCGGCTTCAGGACTGCGGCTCCGTGCGGCTCCACAGGAAGTCTTGGTATTAAAAATAACTTGAGTTTTAGAGATTATGGGTCTTTATGGATTTCTCTGAGCGTCATCTCTGGTAATGTATATTTTCTTAGGGTATTATGTAGGGTATGGAGTTAGGTGAAAATTTTAAAAAGACTTGTACTGAACATCCTCTCATAATTTACAATTATGTCTTCACATCTGTGGATAAAAATGCTACCTTTCCTGACAGTGCACATTGTGCTTCCTTCTTTCTCATTTTCTGGTGATGCTAAGGCATAATTTCTATTATATTTTAAAACTTTTCTTTTGTGTCTAAGACTCCTGTCCCTGTGGCTGTGCCCTAATCCCGTCCATCTTTCTCTAGTTTGCTTCTCTGCTTTTGGCTCTGCCTCATTATGCATAACCTGCTGGATTTCCCTTCTCTCCTCCTGGCCATGGAAGCCAAGGCAAGGGTTTTCTTCAGCTTTCTTAGCTTTTGACAGTGGCATTTGTGGCAGTCGTGGCCTTAACAGTTTTGTTTCAATTTTTTATTTCTCCTTTGTGCAAAGAATTAGAATTTGAGAGCTCCCATGTGGATTGATATTTGTGAGTTTTCCCTCACTTAGGATTAATTTTTAATGTATTGCCTTGTGGTCACAAAATCTGGCCTATATGATACTACCATTTTTTAAAAAAGAATTTTAACTTTGAAGATGTTTTGGTCCAGGCCTCTGCATGGAGCCTCCACCCGCCATGGCACCTGCACACCCAAACTCAGGGCCTTCTGGTGGGTATGCCCAGGAAATCCTGTGGGCAGGGCAGCAGGCCAGTGGGCACCCCTGAAGTGCAGTTCCTCTTCTAACACAAAGGGCAGCTGTGTGCATACCTGAGGGGCACAGCGAGGAGCCCCGGTGGTGACTATTGCGTTGTGTTTATTTTTCGACAGTGTTTCTGCTGGCCTTGAGCTTAGGATCCTCCTGCCTCAGCCTTCTGAGTGCTGGGATTACAGGTGTGTGCTGTTCAGCCCGGTTTACACTACAGTTGTCAGAGAAACCCTGTGCTCCCTTTCCACCCTCCCTGTAGCACCCTGAATGTCTCCCTGGCTGTCGCCCTGATGTCCCCTCCCTTCCTGCACAAGCTCGCACTGCTTTGTGGAGGTAACGGTCCTGAGCCTGTGCAGCCCTGGCTTGAGCTCGTGGCTGACTTTGCTTTTGGGGCATTTGGCAGGTGTCCTCTCCTGGCCCTACTGGAACAGGGCCTGGTTTTGTCTTCACATCGCTTCTGTATGCTGCTGCTACTCTCACGCTGCCCCTCATCATTGCTGCCCACCGCTGGGTTGCTCAGGTTTTCCTCACCTGCTTTTGTGCGGCGTAAGGCAAAGCTCCCTTATTCCGCTCACGGCTGCCGTCAGATTTTAATCAACATATTTATCCTTTTTTTCTGCTAGCACAGGCAATATTCCCATAACTGTTTTTTTTTTTTTTTCTCTCCAAGGTAGAATCAGGGCTTTAGCATGCTTAATTTTCTCCTTCCTTTTCTTTCAAACCTTGTATTTAGTTTGAATGACTCGGCTTCTTAAGCTTCATATTATGAATATATTTGGTGCAGGGTACAATTTGTGGGACGGGAGTCAGTGTTTGTGTGCTGTTAGTTCTATGCGCTGGCTCAGAGAAGTAGCTGGCTGACACCTCCTGTCCCGCCTGTAAGCATTGCTTTCTCCTACTGTATTTCAGTTTCCACCTGATGCTGCTGGAGCACTGGCCCAGGGGTCCCCGAGTGCTGGCCTGGTGGGTGCCTTGCACTCTCCCTGGCGCCTACAGGGAGCACAGGACTCCAGGATGCATGCGTCTCTCCTAGGCTCTCTGCTTTGGGTGTCCTGGACAAGGGTGCTATGCAGTTCTGGTTCCCAGTCAGCCAGGTCCTCCCCAGTGTGGGGGCCTTAGGATGGCCTCCTAGCCCGTGGCTGGGAGTGACTCTGGGCCTCTAAACATGGCTCTATTGTCTTCCTCTCCTGGGCTTCTATCTGTCTTAGCAGGGCTCTCTGCCCAGTGAGCTATTGTGCTGCTCCTCTGCAGTGCCCTGGCAGGTGGGACACAGGTCTCTGCTCGGGGCCTCTGAGTGCAGGCTGAGGCCCTGTGGGGGCCATGGTGGCATTTACTTCTCCACAGAGCTGACTCAGGGCTCCTCCTGGGTCTCCAACTCCCTCCGAGCTTCCAGGCCTGCCTGTGCTGTGACCTAACGCCAGGCTCCCCCAAACGTCCTAGAGCCCCCAAGGCTGGCCTTGTTTCTCATGGTGCTTCTGAGAGCCCGAGGCCAGAGGTCACGGCAGGGCTCTCGCACAGTGCAGGGAAGGTTGGAGGACAGCAGGAGGATACCACAGGAGGACCAGATCCTCAGCAGGCGCCGGCACCCTCCAGGTCCTCTCTGGGGGCTCAGGAGTTGCCTGCTGCATCTGGGCCTGCTTGACACACTGAAGACAAATGTCATGGCTCTAGCAAGAGTGACAAGGCTTGTCCTGGGCTCATTGCCCTCAAGATGGCAAAGGTGAACTATGAGCAAACAAATGAGCCAGCAGCGCGGCTTGAGGCCTCAGGGAGCAGTGGCCTGCAGTGCCATTTGGCGCTGGAGACACCGCGGGGCAGGGCCTCACAGCAGAAGCACCGCTGGCTGGAGCGCGGGGCCAGGTTGCTCCCAGAGCAGCTGGCACTGGGGCGGGAATCTAAGCACATGGAGGCCGTAGAAGAGGGCCTCATCTGTGCGCCAAGCCCCTGTGTGACGCGGTGTGCACATGGCGAGCTTGGTGAGTCTGGGGCGGGGGCTGCAGGGCGCATGCTGCCAGGTGCAGGGGCTTGGTGACAACGGGCTGATGCCCCACAGGAGCGCAACTGAACGACTACGCCCTAGGAGGCGGCTTTCTTTTACATGAAGGAAAACATCACGAGCGACTTGTCCAGGGAGCTTGAGTGAAGCCTCCTTGACTCCAAGAGGATCCTAGAAAATTGCCCACTTACCAGAATAAAACCAACGACCTTGGACAAAAACAGAAGAGCCAGGAGTCTGAATGGTGTCCTGGGGAAGACAACAGTATGGGGACTGAGATGTGGGCTGGCTGACGAAGGGACCCAGCAGGAAGCAGCCGCAAGTGTGAGCAGGTCTGAAGCACAACCGAAAAGAGGAGGGGCGTCTCAGCTTGATTATCGGGGTGATCCTGACGACAGCTGCTACAGGCCCTTGATAAGGCGGGGAGGGGGAGAGGGAGCGGAGGGAAGTGGGGAGAAAAGAATCGAGGTGTGTCATTACGGTTCCCTACGATGAATGTGGTCTTTGTGCACATCTAAAACGTTCCAATACGTCTAATTAATGAAAAATTAAAGGCAGATGTGGTGCCCAATGCCTATAATCTCAGCCGTTGGGAGGCCGAGGCAGGAAAATCATCATGAGCTCAAGGCCAGCCTGGGCTATATGGTGAGACCCTGTCTCAAAAAAACAAAAACAAAAAAAAATTTTTTTAAAGAATTGAGGAATATATATAAAAAATACATGAGGATCTGGTGAGGTTTGCTCCAGGAATGCTAGTGCAGTTGAACACTCGAAACGAAGCAGTGCAATTCAGCAACTATCACACAAAAGGAAAACACCTGAATAAATACAGAGAAGAAGCACTTGACAGCATTCACTGTCCATTTAGGATGGGAAAACCCAAACTCGCTGGCTGGCGGGAGGAAGCCCCTCCATGCAGACAGGGGGGTGCGGGAGCTGCGGCCGCACCAGCCCTCTCAGGAGGAGGACTTGCGATCGGCCTCTGGCCCAGCTCACCCGCCAGCGGAAGTCGTGTGCACCGGGAGAGGCGAGGCTGCGGAGCACAGGCTCGTGGCTGCCCCCGCAGGCGAGCCTGAGCCTCAGCAATGATGTCCTGCTCCAGGCCGAATGGGGGCGCCGAGGAGGTCTTCAGGACAGAGTCCTCAGAAATCATCTCCTGTGTTGCAAATATTCGGAAAAAGTAAAGTTTAGAGCCTATGATGAAAGTGTCCAAAATATGGAAGGTTTGGAATAAATTTAACCAGGGACATCAAGACTGCTGTGCTAAAGCCAGAAAACAAATAAGTGCTTGCCTGGCAAGTGCAAGGTCCTGAGTTCAATCCCTGGCACCAAAATATATATATATATATTCACCAGAAAACATTGCTGAGAAAGTGAGAAAGAGACAAAAATCAGTGGAGGAGCACCTCTGGCCGTGAGCCCTAATATTCTCTGTCAAAGTGTTCATTTTCTCCAGAGTGACTCATTGATATCTCAGTTAAAATCCTGTCATTTTATAGAAACCAGTCTTAATCCGGAAATCAATTGTGTGTGAAATAAATCAGACACAAGGTTCAATATCCTCCTTTCCGAGAAGCCAGAAGTGTAAGTGAATTAAAGCAAGAGACCGAAGATGGGAAGTGGGGAGATGGGGCTTTTGCAAAAGGGGGGGGACCAGAGTGGGGTTCGAAAGCGCGAAGGTGGGTGGTGCCTGCGCGCCGAATCTCCATGAGGAGGAACAGAGTCCCTCCGTGCTGAAGACACAGACAAAAATAAAAACGGAAAAAATGAAATTAATTGTGAAAATGTGAGAATCCCAGGCACCCTGGGCTGCGCTGCGCGGTGGGCCGCTGCGGGGGCGGGGTCTCCCGGAGGTGGACTCCGCCTCGCATCCATCCGGCGACTTCTGATGGGGAGGCCCAGGCAGCAGCGCCCGGCCTCGGTGCGCTGCAAGGTCGCCGTGGCCCCAGGACTGGTTTAGCAGGTGCCACGGTGGAGGGGACATCTCAGCCAGTGGTGCCAGGTGCCGTGGGAAGATGCCAGGCAGGGACTCTCCTCTAGGTCCGCCCACACAGCTGCCCGCCACCACACAGGCACTCAGCCCGTGTCCCCAGGGAGGAAGTACGCATAAAGGAGAAGTGGACAGATCTGGCTTCATCAAAACTGTAAGGCTCTGCTCACACAGACCCTGCGGGGTAGAGAGCACAACTGCCCAGGAAAGCCGCCCGGTCTATGCGCCTGAGACTTTCACCTGAGGTGAGTGGGGCCCTGGCTAATCACTGCTAGAAATGAAGAAGACATCAACACCTGCCACGTGGAGAGCAGGAGCTCGCCCGCGCTGCTGGGGGGCCGGAGGCTGTGCGTCTCCTTCGCAGACATTTCTCACGGTTAAGTACTCATCCCCTGAGCACAGCCTCCCACTTGGAGAGACTCGGCGGAGAGAAACAAAAGCAGGTATCCCGCATCCTGAGCAAGATGTGGAGCGTGTGCTTGGAGCAGCTTGTTGACAAACCGGGAATGCTCTGCACTGCTGCCCAGTAACAGCAGAAGGGAGACCCTGTGGGGGGCCAGGTCGCAGGTCAGCCCTGTCCTTGGGGAGTCCTGGGCGCTCCTGAAGGCCTGGTGGGGGCGGGGTCCCTGGGGGCTGTGTTACTGGGGGATGCAGCCTCTCACCAGTACTCACCTCCCTTGGGTTGGACCCAAGGGCTGCGGGCTGGGGGCACAAAGCCACCTCTATGTCAGCTAAGCTGTAGTAGCTTCCTCTGCAGCTCTGTCAGAGAGCAGAAACGGCTGCCCTGCATCCCAGAAGGGGCAGCATGGGCCGGCCAGGCTCTTTCTGTCCGGGCCTGGAGAGGACAGTGCCTTGCCCTGGCCTGCCCCTTCTCTCCTATGCCCCTCTCTGGGCTGCCCATCCAGCCTTCCCTGGATCTTAGGTATGATGGCTGTGGCGACTCTCAGCCCCTAGCCCTTCTAGGGGGCTTCATGCTCTCCCCTGCTCATAGTGAAGGCCCTGGGGCTGTGATTCCAGGCTGGGAGGAGGGCCGGTGAAACACAGCTGTCCCTCTCACCTGCCATCTGCCGATCTCCGGGCCCCTGGGAGCTCCTGGCCCGCAGGTGTGTGGACTCAGTGCCTGGAGCAGGTGTCTACTCTGTAACCCTGGGGCACCGGGGCCTGCCTGAGCATGGCCAAGAATGCTCACCCTGGAATGTGCCAGGCCTCCCGAGAACTCACACCGGCGCCCAGCACTGAGGTTGCGTGGCCTGGCAGTATCGGCGGCTGGGGGCTATGTGGTCGGTGACATTAGGCTGGACAGATGACGCTGTCTGGGTCAGCCCAAAGGCTGCATCATGCCCACCACAGGCCTCAGGTGCGGAGCCACTCACTGTATTTGCAAACCATTTCTCGGTCTCCATGAGGACTCGACGGGCCAGCCTGGTACATGTTCCCTTCAGCACTCACTGTCTGGGGAGGAGCTGCTTCTGGAGGAAAGAGGGAGCCAGTTAAAGACAGGAACAAATGCTGGGGCCTGGCCCCTGCGTGCCCACAAGAGGGTCCTCCCAGGATGGCCGGGGGTCCATGTACCAATCTCGGTCTGCCTCGAAGCGCACACGCCAGGCTGCCAGGACTGTCTTGCCTGAGCCCTGTGCAGCTTCAAAGGGGCCCATCCAGCTCGCCAGCTTTGATCTCAGGATGGAGCTTGCTTGGAGGAGGGATGTGGAGGATGCCAGGCATGCGGGCGCAGGCCTCGGGGGAGACCAGGCCTGCTGGCCACCAGCTACAGCCGTCTCCCAACCAGACTGTCTCTCGCATCCCCTGGCAACTCAACCCCAAAGCTGCTCCTGTCCTGAGAGGTGGGGCTGTGAGGATAAGGAGGCGGGCTGCTGTCACTTGCCAGCTGTGTGACGTGAGCATGAGCTCAGGTCCCTAAGGCGGGCCCCAGCCTGGGGAGCTGCGGTGTGACTGGGCTCTTGTCTGCCTGGCTCTGGTGTGAGTGTCTGAAGTGATAACCAGCTTTGCACTTCACGCTGCACAGCGTCACTGTGCCAGGTGACCGTGCTGTCCAAGCCGGACCACCCAGCTTCCAGGCTCAGGCGGGTGCTGATGGCGGGCACACTCCTCTAGTGCTTCTAAGACATGTCTGTCCAGCATGGGGCAGGGGAGGAGCAGGCGTCCGACATGGCAGCAGAGTGCTGAGCCGCAGGGCAGGGCTGCAGAGGGG
>PVKA01050325.1:0-12786 GCA_004027165.1 Ctenomys sociabilis | reverse complement strand
AGATTTTACAGACCAATCACAATCATACACGTGTTCAGATGTCATTGGTAGGATCATAAAAACGGCGGGCTTTTCCCTGGATAGGAGGAGCCCAGGCACGGCAACAAGAACCAGAAGCCGGATGTAAGCGCCATCTTGGCAGACACGATGGGCGGGGGAGCGAGGAGCGGTCGCCATCTTGGAATGGCTCCCGACAGTGCATTGTTTTGTTTCTTGTAATTTTAGTTGTAATGTAGGGTTTTTTTTATTTTTTATTTTTTTATTTTTTATTTTTTTTTGTCTTTTTGAGGCAGAGTTTCACTGTACATTTCAGGCTGGCCTTGAACTCATTGAGCAAAAGTTGGCCTCAAACTTGTAGGGATACTCCTGCCTCAGCTCCCTAAGTGCTGGAATTACAGGCATGTACCACCACGCCTGGGTTAAATAGAAATATTCGGAAGCATATGTCAAAGGGCTGTTCTTTTGTGCTTGTTTTTGCATTACCTTATAGAGAATTGATGAGTGAATAAACAGATTTTAGTGTATATGTGTCCTTTTTAGCAGTGAAAAGGAACAGATTACTGATACAAGAAAGGGTAGAGTTGAATTGCAAAAAGCAGTTTCTAAATGAAATAAGAGACTACCAGAGTATAACTTGTTAATAATTTTGTTTACGTCAGTGAAGTCAAAAACTGTGTATAAATTTATATAATTCTAGAACAAACAAGATTGCAGTGAATCGTGAAAAGAATACAGTAACAGTTGTGGATTACCCTTGAAAATGACCTAAAGAAATCTCCAAGGCAACAAGAAATGTTATTTCCATTGTGGTGCAATTTATATATTATGGAACTCATCAACTTATATACTTAGAATTCATGAACTTAATAGTATGAAAATTATATATCCAAAAGCAGAATTTTGAATTGCTGCAATAACTTGGTGTTAGAGCACTTACTCAGCATGTGTAAGTTTCATCCCTAGTGCACAAAACAAGCACGAGAAACTATCAGTGGTCTCAGAATAATGTTTATGGCGGTCCTTATCGCAGGGGTTAATTCCAGACACCCCTGCAATAAGAGAAAGTCAGTGAAGTAGTGGCATAATATTTTAGTATTTGTATATACTTTAAGGCTTCATATACTCTTCCCACACTTTTATAAACCTTTCTCACACTTTCAGTAACTTGTCTAATGTTCTTAACCATTTTCTAAACTTATAAACCTACATAATTTTAACATATATAGACTACAAATGTAAGATACTACAAAATCCCATGATACAGTGAAAAGTCTGCAATAGATTAATATGTTTTGAAAACCCATGAAACAGTGAGTTTGTGAAAGTCAAACTGTGAGATAGTGAGGGACTGCTTTAGAAGAAAACTAACTGGAGGTACTTGGAGGATTCATTGGGGAGCTGGAAAAGTTCCATATTTTGATGTATTACTTGAGCACAGAGTTAGTAAATTTTCCGTTACTGTAGTAAACACCTAAGAATCTTGTTTTCCTTTTTCCTGGTCAGTCTTACTACAGGTTTATTCATTTCATTGATCTTTCTGAAGAACTTATTTTGGCTATGTTGAAATTTTTTTTTCTGTTTCTTCTTTTGTGAAACCGGAGATTGAACTCAGGCTCTTGTGCTTGCCAGGGAAGTGCTTATTCTACTGAGCTATCTCCCTGGCCCTTTTTTCTGTTTTTTATATCACTGATTTATTTCCTTACTCTTTCTTCTGCTACTTTTGCATTTAATTTGCTTATTCTCTGTACTCTAGATAGAAGCAATAAGCAGGACTCTGCAATTCAGGGGTCAAATGTGTATAGCATACTGTTTTTGAATACACTATGAGCAATAAATAGTTTTCACATTTTATAAGTGGTTAAAAAATCAAACGAATATTTTGTGACATGTGGAAATTTAATGAAATTCAGATTTTAATGTCTATAAATAAAGTTTTATTGGAACACTGGATAGCCACAGTTAATTGTTTACATATTGTACATGGCTGCTTATTGTTAGAATGGCAGAGTAGTTGTGTCAGAGACATGTGGCATTTTCATTGCTATGCACTACTGCTTGTTGCATTAAAATCAGCATTTCAAGTGCCTCCTAATGCCATTTTGCTTTATTTTATGTCATGCGTATCCGTAATGTTAAAATAAGAAAAGTCTTGGAGTGTTAACACTTTTAAAGTATGGTGAATTGTGGATTAGTAGATAACTAAGCATTTTGTTTGTATTTTGTTTATTATGTAGTGGCTCTATAGTTATGCTGAAGGGAAATAAATATATCCACACAACCACATGAAGAATTCATTACAGTATTTCCAGCTAAAAAGAAAGTATTGGTTAGAAAAATTAGAAAACTTTTATTTGGGTTGACTTTCTTCATGGAATTAAAAAATGAAAATGAGGTAGCACACAAAGTAAATTTCTGAGTAGCTCATTTGTTAGCCAAGCAAAGAAATCATTTACCAATAGTGATAGCTAAACCATTTTGGATTGCAGCAGGCACAAAATTGTGTCAAGAGAAAATAAAATTTTAAAGTAACTATTAGCCTTTTGGCATGAACAGTTGCATGAAGAGTTGAAGACATCATTAATCAATCAAAAAAAAAAGACATGATTTTGAGAGCTTTTTCTTGGCTCTTGATGAGTTGGCAGATGTTACCAATACTGCTCAGTTGTTGTTTGTTTAAAATGTCAATGCTGAATTTGAAGTTATTGAAAAATTAGTAGTAATGAATAGTGTGTGTGGAACAACTACAGGCAAGAATATTTAAAAAAAAAAGAATTAAGCAAACACTAGCTCTGTTCAATTTGAAGTAGAATCTGCCTCAGTGCGTTAAGCCAATTGTGGTAAAAGTTGCACAGAACAGAAATAAGCTAATAAAGCTGTGAAAATATACATAAGATGTTTAAAATCTGTGATACCCATTGTTACTTCTTAAGCATTTTGCAGATAATGAATATATTATACAATCAGGAGCTAGAAATGTTAGCTTATGGACTTAGCCATTGTCAATTCCATGAAGTTTTGTCAGAAATAGAAACTAAATATCCTCTCCTGACATCAGGTTGATGGCAGTAGTGCAAAGGCTTTATTGTAAACTTTTGAGCTTAGGGCTGAGATTAAAATTTTGTGAATGAGAAGAAGTGCTCTGAGTGGCTTTAGGAATTGGTTTTTGCTGGGGGTCAGGGAGCTAGCTCAGTGGAATAAGTGCTTGTCTGGCAAGTACAAAGTCCTGAGTTCAATCCCTGGTACCACTGGAACAAAAAAGGAAAAACAAGTTGTTTTTTGCTGCAGACTCAATAATGTTTCTTAATTCAGTCTAAAATTTCCAAACAAAATAGTGCTTGTATTGAAAGGAATACTATGGTAAAGATATTTGAGTGCCAAATAATGTTTTTTTTTTTTTCTTTTCTTTCTTTTTGGTGGTACCAGGGATCAAACTCAGGACCTTGCATTTGCCAGGCAGGTGCTTATGCCACTGAGCTATATTCCTGGCCCCAAACGACTTCATAAAGGTTTTTTTTTTTTTTTTTTTTTTTTTTTTGCGGAACTGGGGATTGAACTCAGGCGCTTGCACTTGCCAAGCAAGTGCTTATTCTATTAGCCCTCTCTCCGGCCCTCCCAACTAATGATTGAGTTGCATGTAGTATCAAGCTATTTTACATAGCTTTCCCTGATGTCAAAAGTTAAAAAAGGATGATCACTATTCTCACCCAGAATTGCTGAAGATTAACTTTTTTTCTGAGCAAAACTAGTTTCAGCAGCATTTTTCAGACATTGATGGGAATGCAAAGGAAACTTCCATATTAAATCCATTTAACTCTGTAGTCCAGTTTCTTATACTTAACCTTTAAATGAAGGTGATTAATTTGCCTGTAAACAAGATAAAAGGCAAACACTAAAAGAAGAATATTCTTTCATTAACTCCTAAACAAATATGTAGAATAAAAATTATGTTAGTATGTGTCATATATATATATATTGTCTACAGGGTGTATAGGATCTCACTACTTACTACTAGATTGGACTCGTAGTGATTTGCCTGTTTATAGCCTCCCAAGAGCTGGGATTATAGACATGTGCCACCATGTCCAGACTCAATTGTCTTCTTAGTGCGCCCCATGGGTGGGGCCAGCATGGCAGGCCAGGGGATTGAACCCCTGGTCCCTGTACCTGCTTGCAGGTGCTTTATTCCACTGAACTTTTTGGCCAGCCCCTGTGGCATAAATATTTTGAAAAAACGTGAACATTTGTGAATTTTGATGGTAGAGAACAACTGTGAAAAAAAATGAACACTTGTGAATTTTGATGGTAGAGAACAAAGAAACAGTAGATGAAACAGTAGATGAAAAAAGAGGCCTCACCTGTCTTAGAGAAAGCTGTATTTGGTTGTTGCCACTATAATGTATTTAATTTCATGAATAAAAATTATGGAAATTTTTGTCTCATTAGATAAGTACTTGCATCATAGCCTCTGTTTTGTTTGCTGGTTTGTACAACCTTAAGTATTTACTGCTCTGGCCCTTTCTAGAAAAAATTTGCTGACCATTTCTGTACAGCTGGGTATTTTTATCCTGCATGATGGTGTACCTGCACTCAACAGATTTAGTGCTAATTGTGTCCCACAATGATTTTTGAAAAAAACTATGGAGCAGTTTTGTTTCTGCTGAATATTATTTACAGCTTGTCAGTATAATAAAATCTTATTACTTCATTTTAATGTTCTGGATTTGAAGATGAGGTTTTTTGTGACTGTCCTGAATTTTGATGAATCCCTGAAACATTGGCGTTTTTTGCTGTTAGTGTACTGTTCGCTGCAAGGATCATTCTCAAGTCACATAATGCTGCCTTTAAGGAACTTACCATTGCATTAAGTGCAAGTAATGTGTTGAAATTCAGTTATGTCAAGAATTTTCTGGAGTTAATTCAAGTGCATAGAACTAGTTATGATTAATTTTAAGGGAGAATTCTTGAAGCCCATAAGAATATATATATAATATTCAGATTCAGGTATCCAAAGCACAATTTAATTCTTTCAAGAAGGCATAGATTGGCACACCCCTGTAATCCCAGCACTTAGGAGGCTGAAGCAGGAGGATAGTTGTGAGTTTGAGAACAGGCTGGGCTGAAAAAAAAGCCATAGAGAAATACTTTTTCTAATATCTATATTTATCTCTCTCTCTATATTTTCCATTCATTGGGGAACTGTTCCAGGAAGTAAAAGTGAGGTAATTTGAATTGTTCCCTAGGATATCATCTTCTGTACCATTTGCTTTATTTTTGTAGTCTTGGGAAGAAATAATCTTTGGACAGAATCTTTGAATGATTCTAAGGGACTTTTGGAAAGTCTGGAGACAAGCCAGAATTACTGGCCTGAAGGATCTTGCTGTGAATCAGAGATTCATATGGTATTGTTCCTAGCACCTTATAGAAAGAAAAGATTAATGATTCCTATTTGCAGAGCCAGGAGATTATAAGCTGAGATCCAAGGAGGACTCAGGTAGTTTAATTTGTAAGTTTTTACTTAGATTTCAATTGTATGGGGTAATTGCATTCATATAAATGATACATGGACACTTTAGATTGTTCTTCAGAATGTGTTCCTTAGGTATAACATTTAATTCTCAGGACTAAAACAAAACATGTTGAAAATTATTTTTAATAGGGTTGGTCAAATAGCTCAGCAGATTAAAGCACCTACAAGCAGGCACAACGGCTGGGGGTTTGATCCCCAGGCCAGCCATGCCAGCCCGACCCCCGGAGTGTGCTGAGACAACAATTGAGAATGGATGTGGTGGCACATGCCTATAATCCCAGCTCTTTGGAGGCTGTAAACAGGTGGATTGCTACAAGTTTGATCTAGCAGTGAGACTCTGAACACCCTATAGACCCCTCCCTAAAATTAAAAAAAGTAATTAATTTTCATGATTTTAGCTGACATCAGTGGAACTAATGGCATATACATGTATTTACATGTTGTTCAAATTTTTCTGTTGTCAAGAATAAATTAACTAGAGTCAAGCAGATTAATTTGTATTATTACAGGCAGTGTCAGACTTACATATATATAAATAATAGCTTAGATCTGCTCTCCCTAATACATTTTTGGGTGAACTTTTGTGACCTACTTTATACTTTCAAAATTGGACACTTGATTTAGTATTGTAAGATGGTTTTAGATAACCTCAAAGAAAGAAAGATAACTATTTTGGCTTTTAGCGATAGCAGATATTTAAGCAGATATTTTAAATAAAAAATAATTTAAAGTCAGTGCTAAATTGTTGTATTTTATGTTTAGGCCTCTGAAAAATGAACTTGGCTGAAATTTGTGAAAATGCAAAGAAAGGAAGAGAATATGCTCTTCTGGGGAATTATGACTCATCAGTGGTGTACTACCAGGGGGTGATGCAGCAGATTCAGAGACATTGTCAGTCAGTGAGAGGCCCGGCTATCAAAGACAAATGGCATCAGGTAAGCTCATGTTAGTGATGAATGCAGCAGCAGTCTATTGTACTTGAGAAATGAAGAGTTACAATATTACTTTGAGATGCTGAAAATAGTTGTTTTTTTATCTGAATACTGAAATATATTTGAAATATACTCTTAGTAGTTTCTTGTCTTACCTAGTAATATTAGTTAATATTTTAGATATTAAAATTTTATACATTTTTGATCATATAGTCAGTGAAGTATATTTTGTAGGTTTTTAATTTGAATTGAGTCTATTTCCTTTCAAAAAATATTCATGATCAGCCAGGGTATGCTGTGCTGGCCCTGCACCCAGGGCACATTGTGACAGCAGTTGAGACTGGGCGTGGTGGCATGTGTCTATAGTCCCAGCACTTGGGTCACTACAAGTCTGGCCTATGTAGTGAGACCCTGTACACCTTGTATATCCTGTCCTAAATTAAAAAAAATCATGACCAGTTTCCTGATTAACTATAAATTTGTCAAATAGAGTGTTTCTTTTCTTACAAATTAAGTTTATTGGTACATTTTAGGTATACATAATGGTCACATTCATCATAGGGAATTTATACTTGTACATGATGTATCTTGATTCTTTTTCCATTCCCCTCTTCCTCCCTTCAACCCATTTTCCACTCCTTATTTTATAAAAACTTCCATTTTTCCTTTTTCTCTTGTCATTTTTGTCTTTTCCCTTCCTTTTCCCCTTACCCCTCCTGAGTTCTCCTTCCCATTTGAACATTGTCTTCCTGTTTCACAATGTCTATTATGCATTGTGGTCTTTATTTACACTTTCAGTTTCTCACACCAGAGAGACAATGCAATTGTTACACATGTGTGTTCGATTTGAAATAGAACATTTCTACTCGCCTTTTCTTCTTTATTTTTCACATGTAATTTTGGCTAATTTCTTTAAACTTTTTTTTGAAAGGCTCTGTACAAATACAAATGAGTCTCTAATCTAATAAGAAACATTAATATATTTGCTGTCTTCTGACTGCTTGAATATATAGTACTATAGTTAATAACTTGAATTATAATTTCCTCAATTATTGTTAAAATTTAAAATCTTTTTAAAATTAAAAATACAAAGTCAAACATTTCTTTGAAGTTTCCATTTTATGTGTTAATGCTTTTAAGTATTTCTTCAAATTTTTCCAGAAATTAGGGTTTTACCAAGTTGTAGGGGTAAATTTGCCTTATTTCCCAGCTTGTGTTACCAACTGAGAATGAGAAGACCATGCTTGCTTGCTTTAAGTCAAACTGAAATTTTAATTCTTCTGTTCTTTGTCCTATCAATAGGCAGGTGTGTTTGTGTGTGTTAAGTGGTGACCATTTCTGTCCAGGTTTTTCATTGTATTTTATTCACTTCTCAAATTTCATTTCTCCTAGTTTAGGGTATTACATAAATGCTTATATTAGTAGTTGAATATTAGATTTTTCTTTCACTCTGTAACTTCTGTGTATGTTCTTTTCACTGTATTTAAGGTAAAGATGAGAATTTCTTACATTCTGTTATATAGTGAAATATGCTTTTTGATTAAAAATAAAATGGTTAAAATGAATTTATAAATATGATTTTCAATCTTTATCTGTTTGCTTTTTGATAATGAGTCCATAATCTAAAAATAATAATTTCCACATAGTACCTTTTCAGATTTTTTGTTTGTTTGTTTTCATTTTATGCTTCTTGTGTAAAAATCCTATATTGTGTCGCTTGAGAATAGGTTTTGCAGGATGGCTAGATAATTCCTGGTAGAGAAACTTGGTGAACAGTCTTTCCAGAGGTCAGGGGTCAGGTAGCTGTATGGAGGTGACACCAAAGGTGGCCTTGGCAGAGTTGCCCAGAGTGGCAGTGCAGTCTCTGGCAGAGGTGTAGCCGTCAATGGTACTGTACCAGCTTTCAATATCAGCTTTTGGGCATGGGCTGAGATGACACCAGAGCCCCTGGGGCAGGGTCAGATTCACCAACATGGCCATCGCAGCTGTTACCTTGCAGGGGCCAGTGGGAGGCTTTCTCATCTCATTCCTATTGTAGCCTGTCTGCACAGGAACAGTGAAGAACTTGACCAGGATGATGGTCCCTTATGTCCGTGGCTATCTCCTCAGAGCACTTTACATCCAGACCCATGTGACTGTTGTGGGCCCCATTAGCAACAAATGCCTTGAACCCAGTCTGCTGTCAGCATGAGTTTGCTTCTGCACAAGCATGATCTTCAGAACTTCATCCTTAGAGGCGTGGCCAGGAAAAGTCAATAATTTCAGATATCTTGATGAGGAAGGAGGAGAGATAGATTTGTGTTAGTGCTTGATTTTCATTTCCTTGACCAGCCAGCCTGACTTGGTGATAAGAATCTACCCCTTGTCTTGGGTCTTACCACTGTGAGCCCTGTGGCCTCCCCTGGCCTTGCAGGCTATTTCCAAAGCCTCCTTGGTAGCTGCCACCCCTCCTATGCCTGGCCTGTTGGGCCTCATACTTTACCTGTGTCATCCACCATTTGGTGTTTTCTAGGGGAAGAAGCTAGGTAACTTTTTAAAACATAGAAAACAGTCTCATCTTATATATAAACTGGAATCACCATTTTTTTTTTTTTTTTTTGTCAGAACCTGGGATTGAACTCAGGCCCCTGTGCTTGCCTGGCAAGAAACTTTACCTAGTAATTAAAAGAATTGAAGCCAAGTAAAAAAGAATCAGATCATAGGGAAAAGAGAATTTACATGAAAACTGGAAGTATGTAATTTATAGTACTATGCTGCTTCAGGGTTTTAGAAACTTGTGACAGGCTGACAAATTTTTGGAATCTGCAAATTTATTAAAAAGACTTAGCAGAAGTCTAGATTTCTGGGAATGGTTTTACTTAGCTGTTCAAATTGTATTGATTATCATTAAATTCTTAGGTAAAATAGAATTTCATCATAAAAAATGTTTAGAATTTGTTATAAAAAAGAGTATCTTTTTCAAATCAGTCTCTTTATAGTTTGTAGTTTTCTATGTGTTTGTATGTTTTAATGACACATTTTTGCATAGTTTGGTGTTAAAACTTGTATTTTTCTGTCAGTTTATTTATAATTTATATGAACTTTGAACAATTATAGCATAAAAGCCTTTTCTTTTAAGGTTCTACAGGAATTATTAGAAGAATATGAACAAGTTAAAAGTATTGTCAGCACTTTAGAAAGTTTTAAAATTGACAAGCCCCCAGATTTCCCTGTGTCCTGTCAAGATGAACCACTTAGAGACCCTGCTGTTTGGCCACCTCCTGTTCCTGCAGAACACAGGTAAATGGGACTTAACATTCTCTAACTTCTAGGTGATTGGTTCTCAGCATAAAGCTTTATTTGATTAAAGTATGAAAAAGGTATTCGGGGGACATACAAATTGAATGTCTGTTCGCAATTTTCATAGTTTATGCATTGTTTGTGTTTAATAAAAACAGGTAAATCATTTGTCATGTCTTGCTTTTAGAATATTTTACTACTAGAACAGTAATTGATGTCCTAAAAGATGTCATTTAAAAGAGATTGTTTAGGTTTCACATCAGCATTAAAACTTAGTTGTGCTTTGCTTTGTTTTGTTTGCTTGAGATTAACAACTTGAAGTGAAATAAATGGTGGAGAAATTAAATTCATTAGACTGGACCTGCAACCACTTTCCACAGTGTTAGTATAAAAGGAACTTCACGTCAGTGTTTAAGTTGTTTGCCATTACTCAGGTCCCCTTTTTATAGGTGCTAGGTGCTTTTCCCTGGTACCCAGTCTGTGCATTGTCCATATTAAATCTCTCCTTGTTCATTCTTGTTTTCTTCTGCGCACAGTGTGTTTCTTCTGTACTGCATACCAATATAATCCCCATCTCCAAGCAAAGTGTTCTTCTATTTTGTGCTCAACTGATTACTCCTTTTGCAACCTTTCTCAGTTTGCCTAAGCATTCATTTTTTTCAAAGCAGTAATCATGTCACATTTATTTGTATTTCCACAAAATTAGGAACATGGTTTTATTTACAAAAACCAACTAACAGCCTTCCATTGGTAACACAGGATTTGGTACATACTAGGTATTCAGCTGAGTGAATAATTCCGTTAACTTTGTAAGTGAGAAGCCTAAGGACTGAGACACCCTGTGTCTTAGCTTTCTCATTTCTGAGACAAAATACCCAGTACCCAAAGTTAAAGGAGAAAAGGTTACTTAGTCACAGTTTGTACAGGTTTCAGTTTATAGTGGACTGGGTAGCTTGGCAGAGGGGCATCATGGAGGAGAAACAGTTCTTGGTGAATCAGAGGAGGCAGAAGTCAGCAAGGCAGTAAGCTGCCAGTAGCCAGCAGCAAGTGCCCTGTTTCTGTCCCTTATATTTTATCTGGGCTACTGCTCTTTCATAGCACTCACATCTAGGGTGGGACATTTTTTATCCTATGCAGAACTGTGCTGTGCCAGTCAGTGGAATAATTTAGTAATCACACATCCTTAGCCCAGCATCATACACTTTAGATCCAACCCCTCTGAAAAAGCCCCACCTGTGATCCCATAGGAGGGGGACATCTAATGCAAGCCATAACACTCTAGCGTGTGAATCTGGTTAAACTTGGGTCTCTGCTTAAGTCTTTCTGGCTTTCTGTGTGCTTTATTGTGAGGTGGTATTGTGGCCAAAGTGTTGCACTATAGAAAATTAACTTTCCTTTGGTTAGTAACTATGACAGTTTATTTAACTGGTCTCTGGAAGTTTTCTAAAAACATTTAAAGGATCATGAAAAATTTTAATTTATTTCTCAAGATTTTTTCCAGTGCATAACAGATACTTTTGTTTCTCTGGTAAAAACACTAGCTGGGACTTCTTTCTTAGGCAGTGTAGATGTTTTCTTTTGATGTAACCACATTTAGGGATTTTGGAGAAGGTAACCTTGATCCCTGGAAAGGACCTGTCTCATGAATTATACAGTTGTTACCATGGAAGTCCCCAAGTAAGTATTGGAAAGGGAAATAATGACATTAGGACCTATTAAAAACTTGAAGTTTTCCTATATAAGGAAATATCTTTTTCTGAAAGATAATAATTCTGAAGTTTAAACTTAAAGTTGATAATACACTTAAATATAGGTATAATAGCTAATTAAAGAAAAAAAATTAACAAAAATCACAGATAACATTTTCCCATTTGTGAATACTAAGCTGGAAACTTGTCATTAGAAAACTACTTGCACTGTTTCTTTGTTTTTGTCTGTGTCCTTCCTTGTCTGCCTATAATATAGATTTGATTTATATACACATGTGTGTACTTTCTAATCATTTCTTGGTAGTGAAAGTGGAAAAGATAAACAGACTAGAATGTATTCTCCAAACTTTCTTTCTCCATAATAATTTTTTTTTAGGTTTTTAAATTAATTTTACTGGTGCAATGTAGAGAAACATAATGACTACATTTATGATAGAGATAAAAGTTTTCTGTAAGTATGGATCAAAAAGCAAATCTAACACTGTATATAACCATGGGAAAAATCCTATTTCTAACATATATCATTGGCAACAAGAAAATACCCAACAACTGTAGGAAATTTTATAAGACAAAGAATGGTGCTTAACATGTGAAGTATAGTAGCTTCCAACTTCAGGAATAAAATGTTTGTATAAACAGAATGGGTCTCATCAGTTAATAGTGTTAGTGACCTCAGTAAGGCAAATGATAAATAAACTTCATAGTGGTTTATGGGTAGGAATGTGTGCAAGCATTGATAAAATAAGTAAATATTAAAATTTGAAAGTTGGGTTAAAAGTTATAGGAAATTAGATTTATTATTTACTATTTTCTCCTTTACAGTTTTTTTTTTCTTGTTCAGGTTACTTAAAGCAGATCTAAAAGTTTCATCTACAGATGATGAGTAGTGGTTATAGTCCTTGAGAAGACATTTGGTTTAAGTTCATGAGATCTGGCTTTGAGTCCTGCTTCTGACACCTACTTGCCTTGTGACCTTAATTTATTTAACTTCTCTAGACATTAATTTCATTGTCTGCAAAATGAGTATCTCTGTCATAGAATTTATTTTTATCATTATTATTTTTTTGGTATAGGAATCAAACTCAAGATCTTGTGCTTCCAGTCAGGCACTTGTGTTGCTGAGCTATGTCATAGACTTTGAAGAGAGAATTTCATGTGTAAGGGTAGTAGTTAAAATTGTCAGCTCTGGTATAAAGTACTACAGTATTCTTTCACCTAAATAGCAAGTGAGTAACACTTTTATTTGTTTATTTTTGTTTTTGTTTGGAGTAAAATTAAAGTCTTCATGAGAACTAGCTACATATGCACAAAACATTTTAATTCTTTTTTTTTTTTTTTC
>PVKA01050324.1:0-12787 GCA_004027165.1 Ctenomys sociabilis | reverse complement strand
TAAGTGCCAAAGAAAATGTAATTCACTTCTTTTTTTTTTTTTTTTTTTTCTTTTTTCTTTTTGAGACAGGGTCTCACTGTGCAGTTCAGGCTGGCCTTAAGCTCACTTTGTAGCTCAGGCTGGTCTCGAACTCACAACAATCCTCCTGCCTCAGCCTCCCAAGTGCTGGGATTACAGGCCTGTGCCACCACGCTCGGCTTTATAATTCACTTCTAAAGGATGAAAATATGGCTACTTTCTCTATTACATGCATTTAAAATTGCATATTTAGCAATTTTCAGTCTGTTTTTCCCTGCTACAAAAGGGAATAGTTCTTTAGAAATTTACTTTCCTTTAATTTTTTTTTTTTTTTTTTTTTTTTTTGTTTCAGTACTGGGGATGAACTCAGGACCTTGAGCTTGCCAGGCAAGCGCTCATTCTAATGAGTCATCTCCCCAGCCCTTCTTTAAATCTTAAGACACAAATCGAGGGTTCATACTCAGAACTGAGGGTCCTGGATGCTTATCTAGAAGAATGGATCACTTTATCACATGCTTGATGATTAATTTCATATTTGTTTAGTGACTGCTAATACTAAAAAGCAAGAAAGTTCACTGATTACCAAGGAGCTTTTTAAAGCAAAAAAAGCACATCCCATTTGACAAATTGGTCATCTAACACAGCAGAACAGCACCTTTAGGGCCAGCGTGACCGTTACTCAACACACATTCTTCCCGGGAGCATTGTTTAGTTTCCATCTAACATACACCTGCATTGCTCTAGTCTTGACTACCACAGCGACGCTTTCTGGTTGGTTAGCAACACTTTAGTTATTTTGTAGTTAGAAACATTTCAATGGGCCGGCCAAATAGCTCAGAGGATTAGAGGTTCAATTCCCAGGCCTGCCATGCTGGCCCCGCCCCTGGGGCGCACTGAGATGGCAATTGAGACTGGGCAGGGTGACGCGCACCTGTAATCCCAGCTCTCCGGAGTCTGCAAACAGGGGGATCACGACGAGTCCGATCTGAGAGTGAGACCCTGAGCACCCTATAGGCCCTTCCCTAAAATACAGGTAAAGCAAGACCTATATAACAAGAATTAAATTTTTTTAAAAAAGAAACATTTCGACCTTTACTTTATCTTGTAGGTCTATCCTGGGAACTCCCAGTCTACTGATGATGTATCAACAGTACACCAAGCCTCCCTGTGGTCTTACAGGGAAGCAGAGTCACAGAAAGTCGAGCAGAGTAATTGTGCACATTCGTTTAACATTAACTCATCACAGAAGGGAAAGGGGCTTGTGAGCTGCCACAGCCGCTGCTCTCTTTGTTCTTTGCTGTTTTCCACCACCGTGATCGGCTGCCCTCTGCCACGTGCCGCTCTGCCTTGGAGCCAGCTGAGTGTGGACTGAAACCTCCACTAACTGGGAGCCAAATAACCCTTCCCTTCCTTCATTCTGGGTGTTGGGCATTTTGTCCCAGCAATGAGAAAAGTAACCAAGACAGCCTCCCACACCCCGCACCATCAGTTTAGCTGGATATTATAAGTTGACCACCAGGTGTCAATCCATCACAGAGACAGACAGAGATGATAGAAAACAAGAGTATCACCTCGGGCAGGGGAGATGGCTCAGTGGAATAAGTGCTTCCCTGGCAAGCACAAGGCCTGAGTTCAATCTCTGGTTCCACAAAAAAATAAATGAATAAATAAAATAAAATAAAAAGAGTATTGTCTCACTATGGTGGGCTGGCTCTTGGGATGGCCTTAGAATAGTTCTCTTTTTTGACTGGACAGACCTGAAATTTACTCTTAACCAGAGGAATACATCAAGTAACATGGTTATTGGTATGACTCAGTTTCTCCTAGGTCACCAGCTGTCCCCATAGCAACTGGCTCTACAGGAGCTAGTGGGGGCTGAAGGGTGAGCCAGAAACACACGTCAGATGACCCATCCCTCCCGTGCCCTACTCTGTTGTTAGAAATGGGTCCTAGGCCCTCCCTGGACACACAAAGGCAGAGGACCAGAGAGCATGAGGGCACCAGTGGTGGCCAGGAAGCCCTCTGCCACCCAGATCACCCCAAACTCACCCTCCACTTCAGTCTGGTGCAGTAGCAGAAAGCAAATGAGCATCCCGCAGACTCTGCTCAGGGCACGCGGGAGCACGGGGCTCTGGCCCATGATGCAGTCCCTTGCCATGCCCTGGAGAAGAAGCTGAGCCTTGTGCCTGCACATTCCTGCGACTTCCCAGAGTCCTCTGGGCAATGCCGGAGGAGATAAGCCACGCAGAAAACAGTATAAAAACAGCAATGGTGTAACTCATAACAGCTCACCCTTGAAAATGGCCTCTACATCCATGAATGCATGAAGAGAACACGGCATTTACACAGCAGAGCGCTGCTCTTCCACACTGAAGGATAAACTGGCATCCTTTGTAGGGAAATGACCCACCTCAAGACCATGGTAAGTGAAACAAATCGGGCACAGGCTTACACATTGCATCATTTCCTTTATATAAGAAACCCACAGTAAAAATAAAAAGCAAAATGGAATACAGATAATAGGAAATATGGACAGCTTCTGCAAACTGAAAGGGGACTGAGTTGGAGGGACAGCATGGAGGGCAAGCAGACGAAAAACCAAATTACAATGTGTTCCATGTACCAACTCCCCTCAAGGAATGTGATTGCATGCCATAACTAATGAAATAAATAAAAGCTAGAAAGAAAAAGAAAATGAGCTGCATTTACAGGCTTTGAGCAGTCACCCAACCCCCTCCTGGGGCTGCTGACATTGGGCCAGGTGGCCCACATCCCATGGAGCATCCTGCATGTCACAGGACACTGCACAAACCCTGCCCCCCACACACCCCGGGTGGTCCCGGCACTTCTTTTCTTAACCAGGAACAGAACTCAGGACCAGGCAGGCATGGTGCCACTGAGCTCTATGCCCAGCCCCTGTAGCCCTTCTTTACATCTTGGTTACAGAGACCCTTGGAGCACCTCACTCCCACGGCCCAGAAGCAGGATGAGGAGCCAGGCAGGATGAGGGCGAGGCAGGTGGGGGGCAGTTGGCTCGCACCTCCAGTCTGGAGGACTACCATCAGTGTTATGATGTCCTTAAGGACCGGGCACACAGGGGCGTCGCTCTGCTCACTTCCCATACAAGGGTAAAAGACAGCCCGTGACTCTGGTAGGTTTGGGGTTTTTTATTATCAAAGAGCACATCTGAGAGCCTGAGGGAAGGTGACAACCCAGGGTATCATGGCCCACGTGTCCCCAGCGACACCGGACCAGGCCGGGGTCTGCAGCGTTGGCCTCTGCATGGAGCCCAGCACCATGGCCTGACTGGCACAGAGGCCCTCAGCAAACCATAACTTGCACAAAGGCACCAGTGCCCCGTCCGGGCCAGGCAGAGCTCACTGACCACACCACAGCACGCAGCGGTGGCAACGGTGCGCACGACAGTGGTGCAGACCCAAGATCAGGGACGCATACGCCCAAGTCAGCTGCCCATGTGTGGTCCAGTCCAGGGTGCTCAACTACCAGAGCTGGGGCCATCACCGGCACTAGAGCACAGTGAGGGCACAGCAGTACCCCTAGTAGATGGCAAGAGATTGGCATCTAGAGCCTTCGTTCTTGAGGCCAACACTGCCCCTAGAGGATGACAATAGCATAGCAGCCTCCACCCCTTTATCTTTAACTTCACATGGTGCCAACACTGCCCCCTGGAGGACTGTGGGGGAATAGCAGCCACATCCGTCTTGAGCTTCCTTGATCTTGCCGCTGGAGAAAAAGGTGACTTTCCAAGCCTGTTACTGAGGTTATCTGGGGCGGGACTGTCCCCTCACGGGGCGCTCGAGGGACATGTCCAAGCCCACAAGGCGAGCACTTTCAGCCCAAAGCCTCTGGGCTACTTCCTCATCTTCAGCCTCAGGGGCCGGAGCCTTCTCTTTGAGTCCATCAAAGTACTTTCCAGAAACACCCTCCAGCTCCTCCGCCACGGCCAGGTAGGTGCCGGGCTGCGCCGCCAGCTGAGGGCTCTTGACCATCAGCCAGAAGATGGGTCCTGCAACAACCCAGCGCGCCTTCAGTCCACACACTCTGGAGCACCGGAGCCCAGCCCCACCCTCTGGGAGGCCAACACAGGCAGGGTCCAGGGCAAAGGCCGCCTCCCCCAGGAAGCCCCCACAAAACGAAAGCCCTGACTCCTCTTGGTCAGGCTAAGTCCTCACCTACCCCATCTTTCCTTAAGATAAAGGTTTGCTGACAGCTTATTAGTCTTCATACCTGGCATACACCCATGACATGCTTCTCTGGACCATAAATACTAGCTAGCTCTGAGTCCTAGTACTCCTTTGGCCCAACTCCGGGCCAGGCACTGTGAGGCTCTACTATGGGCGGTCTCATCTAACCCTCCCAGTGCCTAGGCTAATCGCGCGATGGTCCTTACGGTGCAGATGAGGAAACGGAAGCGCAAGCGGGAAGACACTTCACTTGGGGGACTCAAACAGTGCAGGGCAAAGCTGGAGTCCACCCACACACAGCCGGACTTTGGAGCCGGCCCCATGACAGCCCCAGCCCCTCTCCTGGCTATGGGGTTCTGGCTGCTCCCCGCGCTGTCCTCAGGCTCTCAGGCCAGATCAGCAGGACAGTGACTCCTCCTCCAGCAAAGATACAGAGGAGGGGGCAGAAAGAAGCAAAGCCAGCGACCAACTCTGAGGGAGAGCACCAGGCCCAGGCAGGCGGCTCAGGCAAGGGCCGGGAGAGGGACCCACACTGGGACTCACCAAGCGTGAAGCTGGAGAAGGCGGACTTGTGCATGCCCGTGTGTCTGCCCAGTTCTGTCCTAGCCACGCCAGGATGCAGAGCGTTGACGGTCACACCCGTGCCTGGAACAAAGCAGAATACAGACACACACCTTACCCAGACGGCTTCTGTAACCCACGCCAAGCTGCAGGCTTCCCCACCCCGTGCTGCTTCCCACACTGGAATCGGCACTGTCTTGCTCTGAAGCCTCAGGGACAAGTGGCTTCATCCTGCAAGGCAAAGTGCTCCAGATCAGCGTATCCCGTATCCCTGAGCGTGGATAAGCCCGATCCGGGGCTCCACTACCCCAGAGACCCTGAAGCAGAGAGTCGGGGTGGGGGGGTCTGCAATGCAGCCGCCACCTAACTGACCCACAGACCACCTGTGAGGCACAGCGCCTAGAGCAGCTCTCAGCCTCAGCACTGTGACAACTGGTCGGGGAGGCGGGGACATCCTATGCACAGTAAGAGCATCCAGGGACCCACGCCCTGGACTCAACCAGTGACCCTGACCGCGCCCTGCAGTGATGACCATGTTAACAGGCACCGACACTTGTCCAATACTAAAACACCAGAAGCCTAGATGTCCACTCAGGAAAAGCAGGGACGGCTGCCACGTGACGACCTGAAAAGCATCACTACAGCAGTGATCGATCAGTGAAGGGAGAGCCAGGGCTGGCGAGATAGCTCAGCGACCTGCTTAGGCAAATGCAGGGCCCAGGGTACCACATGCCATGCTGACCCCACTCCTGGGTGCACCAAGCCAGCCACCAAGTAAAGGTGTGGTGGCACACATCTGTAATCCCAACGCTGGGGAAGCTCAAAACAGGAGGATCACTACGAGCCCGAGCTGCCTAGTGAGACCCTGTACTAATCACATAAAAATAAATGGGGGGACAGCCATGGTACAAGGGCCATCTTTCCGTCTACTCTGCTCACAGCCAACATGCTTGTCCTTCTACAGCCCAGGGACGCAGAAGGGGCACTCCAGGCTCAGGGGAGGGGAGGGGAGAGCGCTGAGCTGGCCCCGCACGCACCCTGCAGCCGCCGGCTCAGCTCCTTGGTGAAGAGGACCACAGCCAGCTTGCTCTGACAGTAGGCGGCCTTGGTGCTGTACTTCCTCTTCTTCCAGTTCAAGTCGTCAAAGTCAATGTGCCCAGCCACGTGGGCCAGGGACGAGAGGTTGATGACCCGCGACGGTGCGGAGGCCTTCAGCTTGTCCAGCAGCAAGTTTGTCAGCAGAAAATGACCTGAAAGGAGCACAGCAAGAACCGCTCTGCCCACTGTTCTTCAGAGCAGCTGCCCCACTTTACCTCTCCTCCCTTGATCAGTTGAGCTTCCTGCTCTACACTATCACCAGGGTTTGTGAGTCTTGTTATCTTCATAGCCGCTCCAGGAGAGGTGAGCAGCACCTCACTATGGTGTTAACTTGCTTACTTTTTAAATTGAGAAATAAAAGTTACACGCTTATAGTACACAACATGATGTTCCAATATATATGCATACACTGTGGATGGCTAACACAGTAAATCAGGTTCATTAACATATGCACATACTAAACTACGCAGGGCAGTTCACGCCTGTGATCCGCCTCAGGAGGCTAAGACAAGAAAGCTACAAGTTCAAGGCCAGCCTGGTCTACACAGTACCCAGGAATGGGACTGCAGGGTCAAAATAACTCACTTGGCACTTAAACATGCTTAGGGCTGTGAGGATACCACAGTGCCAATGAGGGACACGTTGCAGTTACAGGCAAGTGTGCTCCCGAGGGGACCACGGTGACATCACGAGTTACCACAAGGGGCGAGAACAAATCTATTGATATCTAGTCAGACAACAGGAATTCACTGCTGGCATCTGACAGGCAGAGGCCATGGGTACTGCTAAGTACCCCACCATGCCCAAGATGGGCAAAAGACCCACACAGACTTTCAAGTCAGACAACAGCCCTGGGAGGCCATGAGTGAAAGACAGCCCCCTGTCTAATCATGTCTTTTTCACCAATAGAATGTTCAGCCATGCACAAGATGCCCACTGAATGAGCAACTGCATTTCCCAGGCTCCCTCGCAGTTGTACAAGGCTATGTGGCTGATTCCAGCAAACAGACGTAAATGATAACGATCTGTCATGGACGAGCTATGTCCCCCACAGAAAGAAAGGAACATAGAAATTCTAACTGGACAGTGAGTCTTCACAGACGAAGCAGGCTGAATTGGAGCCGTCACAGTGAGCCCTACACCAGTCACAGCTGGTGTCCTCAGAGAAAGGGTCCCGCTCCTCCACCGGTCGTGCCTGGTGCTCTAGGCCTGCGGTCCCTGCTCCTCAGGAGGCTGAGGCAAAAGTTAGACTGTGCAACTCAGTAAGATCCTGCCCCAAAATGCCTTAAAAGGGGAGGGTGGAGCGCTCTGGATGCAGCTCACAGGTTGGACATTTCCTACCTAGTGTGATGCCACAGATTCTACCCTCAACACTGTAAACATGAACCAATAAATAAGCGTGCCCAGCTTTGGGTCACAGACCCACACACAGAGGGGAAGCAGGGAGAAGGCAGGGGTCAGGGGATGCAACTGCAAGCCAGGCAAAATCAAAGCTTTCTAGAAACCCACAGAAGTTAGAGGAGATGCCTGGAACAACCCCAGAAGGAACCCACCCTGCTGGCCTCATAAGCATGGACTTCCGGGCTCCAGAACACAGAGCGTAGAGTTCTGCTGTCCACGCCAGGCAGCCCACGCTACCTTGTGGTCGCCCTACAAGATGCATCCCCACTACCACTTTCAGCTCATGGCTGTTAAGCTATAGGTCTGAAATGTCTCCCAAAATCTTCACAGGTTCCAAGCTGGGGCTTCTAAACAGGTGTGGATCACGGAGCGCTAACTCCATCGGTGGGCTGCCCCACTGATAGGTTCACTCTGACAGTAGTGCTGGGGTGGACACTACCCAAGTGGAGGCATCAAGGGAACAGAACACAAAGGAGGCTGCGTTGTGGTATAAAGGACTGGGCGGCCAGCTTCACACAGGCAGTAGGGGGGCTTCAATGAGGGAATGGCTGTTGGGCTGGGACCGTGACACAGAGGGCCACACATCAGGGACACTGTGAGGGCATCGCAGGAAGAAGCAGAGGCAAGCGCCAGCCCCCAGGACCTGGGGAGGAAGAGGACAGCGGGATGGAGACCGGGCCCAGACGGACAGGATGGGGTGGAGGCGGGGTGGGTGGTGGCATCGTGTGTGTTGCTAACAAGGGCAGACCGCACAGCAGGGGCAAGAGCAGCCAACCGGGCATCCAAGCAATGAGCAGCGGGTGCCCACGCCCCCGGAGCCCACACCAGTGCCACTCACGCCGGCTCACCCAGGTGGTTGACGCCCAGCTGCATCTCAAAGCCATCTTCCGTGACCCAGTGTGGGCAGCGCATCACGGCTGCGTTGTTGATAAGAACGTCCACGCGCTCCTCCTCTGCAAGGCAGGAGAGGGTGGGGCTGAGCAACCATGAGAGCCCCCGGGGGGCAGACCCGTCCCCATATCTCCCCTGGGGCCTGCACAGTGGCCTGTCAGTATCCTGCTGGGCCTGGGAGGCTGAGGCAGGAGGAGTGCAGGCCGGAGGACAAGGTGGGCAGCTTAGTGACTAAACATCACCTGTCTCTGCTAAGGCCCTGAGCTCCAACCACAGCACAAAAAATAAGAAAAGCGGGGTCTCCATGGCAGTAATGCAGTGACGATGGGGCTCAGGGCAGGCGCTGACCCAGCAGGCCCCATTCCTCCCCGGAAGGGACACAGATGCAGGCCAAGACATGCAGGCAGACCTCATGAGGACAAGGCAGAGCTGAAGAGGAGCGAAGGATTCTGCCCAGGGCCCAGATGTGGCGCGCCTCCAGATGAGAGGACCCAGTCCTGGCATCTTAAGCTGGAGGCCCAGAGTGGTAGCAGCCCTGGGATGAACACACTCTCTGACAGGAGTACAGGCCCTCCTGAGCCCAAGAGGCGGGCTCCTGGGAGCTGAGGCCCGGGCCACTGCAACTAGGGACCCTCAGGCCAAGTGAGTGATAGCACCCCCTTCTGGGCCACACAGGAGTGGCTGAGACCCCACAGTCCCATGGGGGTGACACCAACGGGGGGCACAGGGCTGGCTCCTGCACTCCTCAGCACAATGCCACCTCCTCTGGTCTCTTCCCATCTCCTTCCTCTAGTGTCTCTGCATCCCAAGTTCACACACACACACACACACACACACACACACACACACACACCCCATGCCCCACGAGGCCACAAGCTTGGCACCAGGGGCCAGGGCGACACTACTGAACCCACACCGCTCTCAGGTGTGGGAAGGCGTGAGGAGTCAGTGCCTGCACCTCTCCCACCAGCACACAGCTCCCGGAGCCTCTCCCACCAGCACACAGCTCCCGGAGGAAGCTCGGCCAGCAGCTTGCCGGCACGTAGCTTCCCAGTGACTCAGTTTCCCCCGTGTAAAAGGACAATAGCACCTGCCCAGCAGAAAGGTATAATCACTATCCTTTCAACAAGTATTTCCTCAGCCCTGGTTCCCGGGCACTGGAAATACAGGGAGGACAAGCATCACCCTGGCGTGGCCCAGGGACAGAAAGGCAGGGGAACTGGCAGGTGGGACAGCTGCCGTGGAGGCAGACGTCACGACAACTATGGGTGCTGGGCAGCCAGGATGAGGTGGGGCGACCACGTGAGCCCCAGGAAGGGATCCAGGCCCAGGCCCCAGCTCGGGCAGAGGCCTGAGCTCCTCTCAGCCAGAACTATGTCATGCTTTACCTGGGACAGCCTTGCTGTTTTCCAGCAGAGGGTGGAACCCAGGCCCTTGTGCATGCTAGGCTGGCTCTCTACTGAGCAGCACCGCACCCTTGCTTTTGTTCAGTGGGGTAAAATACACGACATAAACTATTCCACCTGGCATTGTGGTACACGCATGTCATCCCGGTGCTCCAGAAGCTGAGGGAGAAGGATCTCCATAAGTTCAAGGTCAGCCTGAATTACATAGCATGACTGTCTCAAAAAGCACTGACTCGTCTCCAAAGGAGCACACCTGCCCCGGCGAGACGACAGCACCTGCCCAGGGTGTCGGACACAGGTCCCTGCTGTCACAAGGTGCCCTGGGGCTGAGCACTCAGGGCTCAGGTATCCAGGGCTAGAGAGGACCACATGGGGCTTCCGGGAGTCAGCTGGGATGGTGCCTCAAGGGCAGCACTGGTCCCAGCACACAGGAGGCGCTTAATAGATGCCCGCCATCCACCCACTAGGCTGACGGCACTGCCCCTCGCTGTCCTGCATGCCCTCATTGGGCACCACAGGCACAGCTGGGTGGGCCCCGGGGGCACCTGTGCCTCCCTCCTGCTCTTCCAGCACAGCCCTGACCCATCCCCATGACAACCAGGACTCCATCAGGGATTCAGAAAATGGCCTTTTGTTTTGCTTTGCTTGTTTGCTGTTTTTGTTTTCCGTTTTGGGGGTCAGGGTCTTGCTACCCAGTTCAAGCTGGCCTCAGACTCGCTCCATAGCTCAGGCTGGCCTTGAGCTCTCAGTGGTCCTCCAGCCTCAGCCTCCTGAGTGCTGGGAGGATGGTGAAGGCCACCACGCTCAGCCAGACAGTGCTCTTGACAAACAAGCCTCCACAGCTTTGTCCTTGTCCAGCCTTCACCTCAGGGATGCTGGACAAATGAGCAAGCTTGCCAAACCCACCCAGCACCGCCCAGAAACCAGACCAGACCAAGGGTGACGAGTGAGGTGAGCCCTGGAACCAAGTATGTAAAACAAAAATAATAATTATATACATATATGTAAATATTTCAAAACACCATGTTGTTCACCACTGAAACAATTCTTATTGTCTATCTACAATAAAGTGTTTTAAAATTACGTTCTCAAGTTCCATTTTTTTTATGTATTTAGCACAGGGTCTACAGGGTCTCACTACACAGATCAGACTCGTAGTGATCCTCCTGTTCTCAGCCTCCCAAGCCCTAGGACTACAGGCACCGCCACCACGCCGTCTCAATCGTTGTCTCACTGAGGGGCTGGCATGGCATCCTGGGAATTGAACCCTAGTCCCCACATTTTCCTAAACAGGCACTTTAATCTGTTGAACTATCTGGCTGGCCCTCTCAAGTTCATTTTAAGATTACAAGAACAAAAATGTATGTAGAATATAGGCCCAGTTTTGTATGAAAATATATAAATACACAAACATGTTAGGAAGGAGCCCGGAGCAGGGCTGCAGGCTCATAACCCCAGTACCATGGGAGGCTGAGGCAGGAGGACCTCAAGTTCAAGCCTACCCTGGGCAACTCAATAACTTAGCAAGACACTGCTTCAAAATAAGATCTGAAAAGAGGGCTGGGAATATAACCCTGTGTGAAGGCTCTGGGTTCCATCCCCATTACTATAGTAATAATAAGAATAATAAATAAGATTAAATTTTATTTTGTTTTTTTAGTGGTACCAGGGATCAAACTCAGGGCCTTGTGCTTGCCAGGCAAGTACTTATTCCACTGAGCTAACTCCCAGGGCCCTAAGTAAAATTTTTAAACCAGGCGGCAGGTGTCCCTGGCTCCCGCATCCCAGCCCTGAAGCCACCTGCAGACCACCCCGCAGGCCCCCCTCTACTACCTTTGATGATCTTTTTGGCGAACTCGCGCACAGACCTGAGGGAAGCCAGGTCCAGGTGCCAGGCGTAGACGTGGGGGTTGAGGGTCTCCCCACGGATGTCCTTGGCCGCTGCCTCGCACTTCTCCATGTCGCGGCAGGCCAGGATGATGCGGCCTCCTGGAAGCCAGGTCAAAAGCAAAAGGAGGGAAAACACTGTCAGGCATTGTAGGAGACACTTCCTGGTCCTGTCTCAGTCCAAGAAACCAATATTTGTAATCCCAAAGTTACGTTATTGGAATCCCATCAAGTTGATTCCAATCTACCACTTTCCATGCAGCCCACGGCGAAAATGAGGACACTAAATTATATTTTTAATCATCGGGGAGTCAAAGGGCTCTAGGTCCAGCCACGAAGATGGCTTCCCGGAACCAAGAGAGCGACCCAGGGCCTCACCCGGTTTTTATTCAGTGAGGGAGTGGCTTGAGGACTGAGAATTGTGGGAAGTAGGTGACTACTGTGAGCTGAGCTAGGTGTGGGGCCTACATTTACCTCTGCCATATGCAGACAGGATCTGCAGAGAGAGTAGTCTGCATTATATAGTACTTAATGTTTTGGGAAGTCTAGGGCTTCAGCTTTGATGTAGTCTTTCAAGCCCCAGGAAGTCATAGCCTCTGTCTGAGGCTCGATCCCAGCTGGCAGCGTGGAGCATTAGCTCTACCGTCCTGTCTCCATCTGGCTCACGTTAAGGAGCAGCAGGCTTACCAGGGAAACACGCATGCCACCTTCAAAGACTATCACCAGCACCTCAGCTAGACCAATACACATTGCTTAAGGCCAATTGAAGGGTAAACAGAAGTCCTAGCCAGCTCTCTACGTAACAATACAAGGAAATAGGATCAGGCTCAGTCAAAATGGAGACAGTTGCTCTTCTTTCAAGGAGAGCTGCTGGTTGTGCCCTCCACAGTTCCCCTTTCTTTGTTTTGAAGAAGCTGGAGCAGTGTGAGTTCTGGCCGCATAGTCTGTAGCTGTTGTTGAGCTGAGAATCCTGTGACATACTTTAATCAGCAGTCCACAATAGTAATGGGTTATCCCCGACGTGGCCTGATCACACGACCTTCGCAACACAACGACCACTTACCAGAATCAAGTGTAGGCGACCCACTGGACCTTGCGTGACCAATTTAAAGGTAAGCGGAGTGCTTCTACATAATTCTATGATAGGCAAGATCTGCACTAATGGTGGTTGGACAGGATATTATGTTGGCTTTTAGTGCTATGGTCATCCACTAGGTAAATAATTATTGAATTTTTGATATAATTTCAGCTATAAAAAAACCTGTAAATATAATATCATGTATGCACCTTGTACAATACCAAAACGTTATGAAAACAGTT
>PVKA01050323.1:0-12788 GCA_004027165.1 Ctenomys sociabilis | reverse complement strand
TTTCTTTCTTTCTTTCTTTCTTTCTTTCTTTCTTTTTCACGGAACCAGGGGTTGAGCTCAGGCCCTTGCACTTGGAGGGAAACACTTACTTCACTGAGCCATCTCCTCAGCCCTGGATGTTTCTTAAATTACCTCTGTCTTCAGTCTTGTAGTGTCTGATTTTCTGGTCTTCAAGCCAAACAATAAAGTTCCTAAATTCTGTTTCATCTTTGCAGTTGAAGCCGGCAGGGTTGTGGAAGTTGAGTGCTGTCAGCTTGGACCACGTTCCAATGAACATGGTCCTGCTTCTCCATCAGGTCCCCTGGGGCCTCTACCAGGAGAGGAGAAGTGAGGTTGAGCAGGCTCCTGAGGCACTGGCACCGTGGCTGGAGGTGATTTGCTGCATTTTGTTTGCAAATATCTTATTGAAGATTTTTGCATCTATATTTATTAAAGTCATTAACCTATAGTTATCTTTTTGGTTGAGTCCTTTTCTAGCTTTGAAGTCAGCGTAGTGGTTTCTCAAGAATAACCTTGGCTTCTCTTGAATAACTCTTCAATGAAACCTTCTCTTTCAGTTTTGTTCTGAAGAGTTTGAGGAGTTGAGGCATTAGATCTCTTAAGTTGTTGTAGAATTTGGCAGTGAATTTGATAGAATCTGGGCCCTTTTTTAGTTAGTAGCTTCTGTATTCTTGAATTTCACTGATTGACATTGAATTATTCAAGATTTTTATATCTTCTTTGTTTAACTTTGGTGGTTCATGTGTTTGTAAGAATTGATGCATTTCTTTTTATGTCAACAAGTTATTTAGTCATCTTCACTACTGCAAAATTTTGTAAAACTATGTGATTCAAAGATAATGTGTTAACATACATTGAAATATTTATCTATGTGAAATTGTATCAGGATATTTAATATGATAATACATTCCTGTGCTAATGAGGAGTATTTGTTCACATTATTTATATTAAAATGCCAAAATGGTGGCTCTGTAATTTAATAAGATACTAATGTTCAAGAGTTAGGATAAATAAAAAATGCATTTCAAGGCTTGCTGCTTTAACCACTTGATATCTTGAGTATACGCCATCCTTTATGATAACAAATACCAGGCTATGGGTTGATTTAACTTTAGTCATATAATACCTGTGACATTTAGATGGACTGCAAATATAAACGTGCCTGCCCCAGCACATCATTTAAGCGGAAGGGCTCATGTCAGTGTGCAGCGGATGCAAGAGCTACGATGGGTGCTGGGATGGAGAGCAGAGAAGGGGACTCAGCGTTTTCAATCAGGAGCAGATGCCATTCGCCAAATCATTCCTTGTACAAACTTCACATCTTGGGCAGGGTTTCCCACACACTTTGGCACAATCCTAAACAGTCCCAGTTCTCTTCTCTTTTTGTTTTACAGCTGAATACTAAATGGACATCCAATTTAGCAACTTTAAGGGCAGCGATTGAAAGCAAGTTTCAAGTTAGATGCAATTTCTGATGCAGATTAGATGAAAATTCTGATGCAAATTAGATGAAAATTCTGATGCAAATTAGGTGCAATTTCTGCTGCAGACTGGTCGCTGACTACATCATTTCCGTGGTTTAACTGCCCCCAAAGAGAATTTTAAGCAACTATTTCAGAGAAAAAGAGTCTAAAATTCTAATTCCCCATGCAAAAATAACTTAATAGTTCAAATGAATCATCAGTCATCATATTACTTAGTACAGTATAAAACAGTATCCTAAAACAGGTTTATCAGTTAATCAAAAATTAAAATCAACACCCAAAATGAGAAATACTATAATTTAAAACTTTACTGCATAGGTTTACTCAACCAAACCAACCAAAAAAAGATCCAATTTTTAAAAAAATAATTTTATTGAGAAACAAATAATAATGAAACAGTTTCAAAACCGATTGGTAGGACAGTTTCAATAATAAATGCATTGCTTATTGTTGTCTTAGTGGTTATTTATTGTACAAGACGCAGACATGATATCCTGTCCACAAACAGTATTAGAACAAATCTTTTCATTCATTGAATTAAGAGAATGTAGCTGTACATCTATCCTAACTATTTTGAATATACAGGTACAAAATGGTCATTCATTTTTATCACCTTTTTTTGTTTGGCTTTGTCAGAGAAGGGTATTGCATTGTCATTTAAATGTTGTAGGTGTGTGAATTCAGCAAAATTTTCCAACATAGTCCAGTAGTGCATAATAGCTGAGGGTTTTCTGCAGGACTCACAATGTCAGAAGTTGTTGACTTGAGCCTTTTATAGCTTAGCCTATTAATATGGCTTTATCTTGTGTTTATAATTTTCTGCTGGATGTTTGATTTGTTTTTTTTTAATGAGCAGAGTGTATTTGTTTATTTGGTGGAACCGGGGATTGAACTCAGGACCTTGTGTTTGCCAGGGAAGCACTTATTCTGCTGAGCCATCTCCCTGGCCCCATAAATTTTTATTGGTTGATTGATTTATTTTTTTAATGAGCAGAGTGTATTCTGCTGGATGTTAAGACCAAGATAAAACAAGACCTATATAACAAGAAATGTAACTTTTGACATAGTTTTTTTTTTTTTTTTTGTGGAATTGGGGATTGAACTCAGGCCCTTGCACTTGCCAGAGAAGTGCTTATTCCACTGAGCCATCTCTCCAGCCTGAAACGTAACTTTCGAAGATACCAATTATTTCAACAAACTATTGACATATACGTCTCTGAGCTGGAAGGCAGAAAAATATTAACGTCAAATAATGCATTTTAATTCTTACTGATACTAAAACCACACCAATGTCTATGGCCGAGATGTGTCAACATGCCAGGACCCTAGGAAAATGGAAATCCTACTGGTCAAGCAGAAGTATTTCTTTTTACAAATGTCTGGAGGAAAAACAATTATATAAGGGCTGAAAATATCTTAGAGAAAATTTACATGAGAAGAGGCAAAGCCAGCAAGTCCTCACAGTTCCTCCGCTCCAACTCCTCCACAGTGTCACTGGGGTAGGCCTCATGCTGCCATCAGGGCCATCGCTCTCCTCGGCCTAGTCCTTCACGGAGGCTCCCAGCATAAAATCACCCTGCAGAATGCTCCGGCCTGGGCCCTCTGCTGATTCCACTTCAGTTTGTTTGGATTCTTTTCCAATGAACTTTTCTCATTTGTAGTTCCATTCATTCCTCTGGGAACCCTGTCAAAATCTCTCCTGGACACACTTGATAACGAACTCAGCATGTTTTCTAACAGAGCCTCCGGTTCTCTCTAACCTTCTTCTCCACGTTCTTCTGATGTTTCTGAACAGTGTTGAATAACTGCACCCCACCTCTTGTTGCAGTTCTCTGAAGAGTCCTCTCTGTGTCTGCATCTTGGACAGCGCCAGGCTTTGCTCTACCTATCATTTCCTACGCTCACTTCTCATCCAGCTGTTTTCTTTTCTGCAGTCATTTTTTCTTCAGCCTCTCTTTTTCCTTTTCCAGCTCTTTGTTTTTGATGAGACTGGTGGGCTTGCTCTTCGGTGTTTTCTGGCTAAGGATTTTAGCCACGGTATCTGCCCAGCCTGCATCAGTCCAGGCAGGAGTCAGCAGCATTTTTCTTTTCTTTGTCCCAGAGTTCAGCAGCCTCCTCATTGTCTGCTTCCATCACCGCTTCTCATCAGATAGCCCACGCCGCCTCCAGAGCCTCCGCTGTCTAAAGCCTCGCAGACGTCGTTATCCAGCTCTGAGGCCGCAGCCCTGACCACTATTCTGATCTTCTTCTTTTTCAGGGACGTTTTCAGCTTTTCTTTCACAGTCACACGTGAGTCTTGCATGGCTTCCGCCGTCTTGCCTGCTTGGAAGTGCTCATCCAATGCATTTCTTTTTATTTTTTCCATGTTATTGGAGTACGGCTTCTCAAAGTAGCTACCAATACTTGTCTGGATTTAAGCAGAACTGTTGTGATTTCATTTTGTTATTTCTAATTGAATGGATTTATGTTGTTTCCCATCCTTATTCTAATAAGGATGTTTCCCATCCTTATTCTAATAAACCTAATTCTAGGTTTGTCTAAGGGTTAATTTTGATTAATATTTCTAAAGAAAAATAAAACAAAAAACCCCAAAATCCAACCCTTCTATTTATTACTTTCATTGTTTTAGTCTCAATTTTCACTCTAAGTTTTATGACTTACTTCCTTGTGTAAGATTTTTGTTTGGACTGTTCATATTTTTATTCGGAACTTGAGGTGCATCATGGGTTATTTGATCTCACTTTGCTTTTCTAATGAGGGAATTTATTACTGCAAACTTCCCTCTCAGGGCTTTTTTCATTGGTCCCTTAGACTGAACGAAGTATGTTATACTGGCATTATCGCTTGATTGCTTGATTGTTTAATTTCTTCTTTAATTTTATCTGTGACCCATTGACTATTCAAGATGACATTATTTAATTTCCATGTGTTTGTACAATTTCAGTGGTGTCTTTTGCATCTGCTTTTAGTTTTATTGTACTATGGTCCAAAAATATTCAAGGGATAATTTTGATTCTTTTGGATTTACATTAGCAAACTTCATGGCCTAGTTATGTGGTCCATTCTGGAGAAAGTCCCCTATGCATCTGTGAAGAAAATGTGTTCCATGGCTGTTGGGTAGAACAGAACACTCTGTACATACCCAGTAAGTCTATTTGTTAAAAGATTTTGCACGATTCTGTTATTTCTTTGTTGATTTTTTTTTAAACTTGATCTCTCTACTTCTGAGGGTGTTGAGGTCCCTCATTACAATTGTATCAATGTTTGCCTATTTTTTTCATGCCCATTAGTGTTTACAAAGCTGGGTTGGATAGTATTTGGTTTACGTATGCATGAAACTGTTATGTATTCCTGATGAACTGTTCTGTTAACCAACATTAGTGACTTTCTTTGTCTCTTCTGGTCAGTCTTGACTTGAAGTCCACTTTGTCTGAAATTCAAATAGCATTTCCTATGTTTTCTCTGGGCTCGCATTGCGAAGAATATTTTTTCCACCCTTCAATTTTTAATCTGCAAGTTTTTAAAAAATGTATTTCTTGTATAATGCATGCTGTCAAGTTGCATTTCTTGATCTATTCTGCTAAACCATATCTTTTGATTGGGGAATTGAAACCATTCACATCAAGAGTTATTGCTGAGAGGTTGACTGATTTCTGTCATTGCATTATTTTCTTGTTGCTTATTTCCTCATTTGGGGTCATGGCAGGACAAAAAGGAGCTGACATTTACTAACAGTTTGGGAAGATGACACATCAACACTTAGATGATGCAGCCCATTGCATGAATCTGTGAGGTATCTATGTCAGGCAGAACTCGCTCAGACTTGGGGCAAACACAAGCTCTGGGGTAGCTGTTGGTATCAGTTCCTATCATCTGCTCTTCTTTGAATACACCCTATGGTCAGAGTCATTACTTCTCACCCCATGCCAGCTCTGCTTATTCTGCAGTAGAACTGCCTACTTTCTTCATCTTCAAAGGCATCATCCTCTTTCAGCAAAGTTGCTAGTCATTATGCCAGTTGTCCACTTCTTCATGCACTTCTCTCTTGCTGTTTTCTCCACATGAAAGTTAGAGCAGCGCACCTCCACCTGTTCCCTGAGGTCACCCCTGGTTTCTAGGTCCTCCATTGCTTGGTGGTGGTCTGCTACCTTTCATTCACCTGGAGCTGCTTAGAGATTAGCACCTTCTTTGCCAGCTCCAGTTTTTCATTTAGTTCCTACAGTACCACCTTATCTAGCTTTTCTGATTCTTTCCTTGTTAGTCCTTCATTTTTTTATTCAATATATTATTATGTTCTTCAAGAAGCTTGTCACACATTGACTGCACAATAGCTAAGTTGGACTTGTATTCTGTTTTATCTTTGGTTTAGGTTTCTGATTTATGCTTTCCACTTGGAGTTTTAACTTCTTACAAACGAGCTGTAGATTTTCAGTAGGCTCTGCTGGGACTGCAGAGTCTCTCCTTTCAAGGGTCTGACACTTTTCTTGAAGTCTCTTCATTAGCTCGGCTTCACCAAGGTTTGTATGAACCCCTTGAAGCTCCTTAAATAGCCATTTCCTGAAGGTTCAAAATTCCACCTCACTGTCTTTGTGTCTTTGTCCCTTTCATTCTCTTTTCTGTGCTCCCTTCTGCCTGGGTCTGAATCTCAGAATGACTATCTGCTTCTCTTCAAATTTGAAATTCTTTCTTTGGCTTCTTTAAGTGCAATTTCAAGTCTCTCTGTTGTCTAGTTTTCTTTCTTCAGGCAAGGCAGGTATTGGCCTGCACTTAATTTCTTTTTTTTTTTTTTTTTTTTTTGCGGTACCAGGAATTGAACTCAGGACCTTGCACTTGCCAAGCAGGTGCTTAGGCCACTAAGCTATATCCCTGGCCCTGCACTTAATTTCTTAAATCTCACATGCTTTCTGGTGCTTCCCATAGATTTGCTTGTCAGTGGACTCCATTCTTGTGCGCCTAAGAAGACTGTTCTTGGTTTCTGATGTTAGTTCGTCTTTGCACCATCTTGTAGCTATTGAATTATTATTTCCCCTTTCCTTTATTTCCTCCCTTTTGCCTAGTGGCGGTCTTCCTTCTACTTCTATTTCTTCTCTTTTTTGATTCCACATATTAGGAAAGAACACAATATTTGTTTATTAAGTCTGGATTATTTTATTTAACATGAGGATATCCAGTTCTATTCATTTTCTATAAAATAATTTTGCTCTTTGTGAATGAATACCACTTTATTAGGCACATAAACCACATTTTCATTATCCCTTCCTGCGCTCACAGACAGCTAGGCTCATTCTATGTATTAAGAATTATAAATTGTGCCACAATACACATGGATATGTAGCTACCTCTACGGAATGTTGATTTTAAGCTGGGCATGGTGGCACTTGCCTGCAATCCTAGCACTTGGGAGGCTGAGACAGGAGGATCATTGCAAGCTCACGCCATCTTGGGCTAAGAGTATTGAACATTTTCTTCATATAGTTATGGGAAATTTGTATTTCTTCTTTTGAGAAGTATCTGTTTAGTTCATTTGTCAATTTTTTCACTTTGGATTGTTTATTACGTTGGAATATTTTTGAGTTCTTTCTATATTCTAGATATTAATAACTTGTTAGAAGAATAGATGACCAAGACTTTCTCCAATTCTATAGGTTATGTCTTTACTCTGTTGTTTCCTTTGCTGTACAGAAGGCTTCTAATTATATGAAATCTCATTTGTGTATTCTTGCTATGATTTCCAGAGCTACTGGAGTCCGATGGAGGAAGTTATTGACTGTATTTATACATCTTGAGGTATTTCTTCTAAGTTTTCTTCTAACAGTCTCAAAATTTCAGGTCTTATATTTAGATATTTAATTTATTTTGAATTGATTTCTTTAACAGAGTGTTAGATGAAAATCTAGTTTAAAAATTCTACACACAGGTAACATTTGCCCAATACCATTTGTTAGAGAAACTTTTTTGTCAGTGTATGTTTTTGTCAGGAAGTCAATTCCTGTAGCCGTTGGAGATTACTTCTGTGTTTTTTATTCCATTCTGTTGATGTACGTGTCTCATGTTCTGCCAGTACCATGCTGTTTTTGTTACCATGGCTCTGTAGTATATTTTGAAATCAGGTATTATGGTACTTGTATCACTGTCTTTTTTACTCAGGATTGCTTGGCTATTCTGGATATTTTATATCTCCACATCAATTTCAAGATTTTTTTTTCTTTTATGTATTTGGTACAGGGTCTCACTGTGCAGCTTAGATTCATAGTGATCCTCCTGTTTTCAGCCTCCCCAGTGCTGGAATTACAGGCGTGTGCCACCACAACCAGTCTCAGTCACCTCAGCATGCACCAGGGATGGGGACAGTGTGGGACTGGGGATCACATCCTTATCCCTGAGCTTGCTGAAGCAGGTGCTATGTCTGCTGAGTATCTTGCTGGCCCTCACAGTCTAATTCTTATCCAGCCAGCTAATGGTTTCATTACACTTGTCAAGAATCTTCTGTTTATGTCCATCATTAATCTTGCCCTAAAGTTTCATTTTCTAAAAGTTTAATTCTGAACCATTTTTATAACCATAGTTTCTCTTAAGCATTGTATCACAGCAGGTTATAACACCTTGGGGATAAAAAGGCAGCTGGTAAACTGTCCAAAAACAAGGTTCCAAATAACACCTCTTACTGATTTACCCTACCCATACATATCACAAATAAAGTTCCTGATCAAACACATGAAATAGATCCACCTGCTTATTTTAAGCACATTAAAAAGAAATGAAGTGGACCATTTCTATTTGTCTACTTTATACAAAAAGGATACACAGTGTTACACTTTCTCCAGACTTGGTCTAGGGCAGGAGTGCCTTGGGCCTTTCTGCAAATCTGCTACAGAAATAGATTTCTACTTTGAAAGGAGATGTCTTTGGATGTTCAAATGTCATTGGATTTCTGATTGTATTGTGGTCATGTGTTTGGAAGTTGCTAACTTTAATGTCTTTATGCCGCAGCTTTGTGGCTTGTGCTCCAGTGAGTTCCTGTGCTCTTCAACATCAATAGCAGCGTCTCTGTGCGGCTGTGCTCTCTGGACTTGGTTGGGAGTGGCTGTAGCTAGCATTATAGAGGGCTCGAGAGTGGGCTGGCATCCCAGGAAGTGCCTGGCATTACCCACAAGGAGAATCCTATGGGAATACATGAAGTAATTTTTTTTTTTTTATGTGTCATACAGGGTGTACAGGGTCTACAGGGTCTCATTACACAGATTGGACTTGTAGTGATCCTCCTGTTTTCAGCTTTCCAAGCACTGGGATTACAGGAGTGTGCTCCCATGCCCAGTTCATTCTGGTCCTTTTTGGTAGGGGAGCAACAATACAAAAGGATTTGGAGAGTAACTCTGGAAGAGTGCACAAGAATGGCTCACGAGATGGGATTTATCAAATCTAAGCCTGGCTTGTTAAAAACTTTTTAAAAAACGTATCTGTAATGGTACCGACCTTGCTTGCTTTGAAGTAGCACTTTAATTTCCTCTTTTTGGTAGTAGCTGTTAGTTTCTTAGGTCTTGTAGCGTTCTGTTAGTGCGACTACTGCTGCAGCAATTTCTAATTTTTAGGAATTGAGTCATGGTGCAGCACACTATTTCATAAGTACTGAGAAATTTTAAGTGTGATGGGCCTGACAGCGAAGGAGCCTAAATTTAGCTGAAGGAATGCTGATACTGCTTGCCTTGGGCAACTTTGGGTGGATTCTGGGAAGTTGCAGTGGGTTTTTTTTTAAAGGTCAATTTTGTCATGACTTCCTTGCCTCCATCCTACTTACCTTATTTTTTTCTATTCCGTCTTAGCCCTTCTCCAGTTCATTTCTTCATCACTCTGTAATTTTCATCACAGAGCATCTTCTGCTTCCAGTACATTGATTCCTAGGTATTTTTTGAAACTTCTATGAACATAGTTATTTTCTTCTTAATTATTTATTATTAGTATTTAGAAAAATCAATGACTTTTTAATTTAATTTAATTTAATTATTATTATTTTTTTGAGACAGAGTTGTAGGGCCCAAATAATCTCTAAGGACATACATGAGGTTACGTCACCATTCTGTTCTGTATGCGCCACCTTAGTACATCAGCTAACCATGTCAGCTAAATTACTGCCTAATGAACTAATGCTGTGAACCTTTGCCCCACTAGGGCCTGTAATCCCTGTTCCTAAAACAGAGAGGACATAAAAACCGCAGGTGGGGTCATAAACCTCAGGCCTAGCTTGGGAAAATATTTAATCTCCGGCCTGGGGACACTCTTGTCACTTTACACAAGTAAATCCACCCGTTCTCGGAATGCAGCTAAAACCACAGAGTTAGCTAGTAGTTGCCCTTTGGTCTACCCCTCTTAGTTACCGTAAAAAGTCAAATATTCTCAAACCCCTCCTCCCTTTGTCTTCGGGCTTCAAACCCAGCCCACGGTCAGCTCGGGGCTTCTCTGTTCCTGGGGCTTCTCTGTTCCTGTGCGTTCAGGGAGCCCCATGCATGCATGGAAAATAAAATTCCCTTGCTTTTGCATGAGAGGACGTCTCTTGGAGTCTTTCTTTACGCGGTGGGCTTCTCAGACCTAACAGAGTCTTGCTCAGATTGGCCTTGAATTCACTGGGTATCCTAGGGTGGTCCTGAATTTATGACCTCCTGCCTCGGCCTCCTTAGTGCTGAGGTTACAAGCATGCACCATTAGGCCAAGATCAATGATTTTTTGGGGGGATATGGTACTAGGAATCCAACTCAGGGCCTTGTACTTGCCCGGCAGGCATTGTGCAACTAAGCTATATCCCTGGTCCTTAATGCTTTTTTAAGTGTTGACTTTGTATCCTACTGTTTTACTGAATTTATCAGATGAAAGAATCATTTGGTGGAGTCTTCAGGGTTTTTTCTCTTTTTATTAGTTGGTTAAGTTTTTATCAATCTTATTTATCTTTTCAGAGAACCAACTATATGTACCTATGACTGCCTACATTGAGATGAGAGAAATAGCAAATAAGTAATAACACATCTTAAATTTTTACACAGAATAAGATGAAACTGAGGAAATAGAGACTAAAATAACAATAAAAGTGGAGAGGACAAACAAAAGAAAATGAAAGAAGAAAGATTTTTAAAGAGGAAAGAGGAGAGGGGCCGGGGAGATGGCTCAGTAGAATAAACGCTTCCCTGGCAAGCACAAGGCCCAAGTTCAATCCCCAGTTCCACCAAAAAAAAAAAAAAAAAAAAGAAAAGGAAAGAGGAAAAGAAACAAGCAAGAGGTTATAAAATTCAACGGATGAATAAAACACAAATAAAATTAGGTGAAAGAGAAAAAAATGAAATGTAAAAGAAAAGCAATCACTTGGGCCGGGAAGATAGCTTGGTAGGATAACTGCCTGCCTGGGAAGCAGGTCCTAAATTCAGTTCCACAGGGTGGGGGTGGGGTGGGGGTGAGGGGGTGGGAAGTTTCACAACAGAAAAAAAGGACAGAGTACATCTGATTTTGCATGCCCAAGTGATTGAAATGATAAAACTTTCCAAGTTCCATAATAATGCAATCTGCCCCGGTATGGGAAGGATGAATAAGTGGCCTAGGAGGCTGTAGCACTTCCTCTCCTTTCTGATGGAAAGGTACTGAGCCCTGCCTCCCCTCCCCCATGGGCAGGACCAGTCAGTGGTATTCAGGGCCATTGTCACCCCAAAGCTTTTATTGCAATTTTTTTGAATTCCTCTTCAGCACACCCAGAGCATCTGCTAGCTGCAGCCAGCTTTGTGACATGTGGGCCGGTTGGCGGCCCCGCTTGCTCCAGAGGCCCATCCTGCAGCTGTACACCCCAAGTGCATCAGCGAGTTGAGGCAGGAGATCAGGGCATGGCCAGCTGCTGGGCAAGTGGGTGTGACCCGCGATGACAAACTGCAGGTTCAGGGCATACACCAGGAGCAGTCCTTGCACCTGGGGACCAAACGCTAAATGCTGTCTTGAAATTTTTCAGTTGTAAAGCGAAACAAATTTTGATAGGTTGGCCTAGATCTGATGTCAAAATGGGGATACAAAAGATGGTCGCCATTAAGCTGCTGACCACTGCAAGCTCTTTCAGTGGCCCTCTCTACACACTGTAGAATGTAGCACTTGCTCTGCTTTAACTGTGCTGCACTCGTTCTTTCTCTTTTATTTACTTATTTGGTACAGCCTTCGCGGTACTGGGATTGCAGGTGTGCGCCACATCTGGTTTGGGCGGCTGGCCTGCAGCGCGGAGGGTTCTGGAGCCAGCACAGCATGCGGTACAGGGGTTTGAACTAAGGTCCTTGTGCTTTCCAGGCAGGCCCTTAAACCACCAAGCTATCTCCCCTGCTTCCTTTTCCTCCTTTTAATAAATGTAAAATCCCGCCGCTTAGAGTACTGTCTGATTCTTTGTTCAGGACACATCTTGAATACTTAGAAGGAACATCAGGAAGAACCGCGCAGCAGTCCTGACCTCTGGTAACATTTTCCCCGGAACCTGAGTAGCGGTGTGTGGAGTTGAAGGCAGACTTCTGACTTGTCTGCTGAGGGTGGGTGTGTCTTGCGCCTGGCCTCACCGGCTCTTTCCTTTTCCCTCTGTTTCCTGGCTGCCAGGAGGGTAAACAAATTTCCTCTCCTATCTCTTCTACGTTGGAAGAGCCTTGTAACTGATACAGCAAAATGGAACATTGGGAATCATAATTATTTCTCTAGCGAAAAGCAGGTTCTCCAATCTTGGCAAGGCTGAGGGGGTAAACAGCCATCCCCTCCCCTTCTCAGCTCAGATGAATGGCCAGAATGAAGTAGGACAGAAGAAATAAAGATAGAAAGGTGACAAGAAAAATTAGAATTTTAAAATGGTACTTTCTAGAAAAACTGTGACTTCAGGATCCAAGTTACCCAGATCCAGTTTAAACATTTTTTTTTTTCCATTCTCACAAGACACAGTAAGCCCAGGCAATTCTCTTTTATCTTCAAATAGGTTCAACAATTCTGCTCTCCTTCCTATTTTTTGTAAATGTCTTTTTTTTTTTTTTTTTAAATCTTATGAATAGACTAGCTATTTTTACCCCTAAAATAGGTTTTCCTCTATGGATGGAACATTAACTTCCTGTGCATGGGCCATTGTTCCCTATTCCTCAAACCAAGACAAGATTATAGACTGACAAACGCATTAAAACCTCATAAATATTCTGAGTTCCAAACTGTAGTCTCACCCCAACCTTCCCTCACCCCCAGCCCTATTTTTTATGTTATGTTTCTGTCTAGAAAGTGCCCTTATGCCTCTTACTTTTTTTTTTTTTTTTTTTTTTTTTT
>PVKA01050322.1:0-12788 GCA_004027165.1 Ctenomys sociabilis | reverse complement strand
CAGCTCAGCTTAATATTATGGGCTCACGATGTATACTTCATTTTTATACTTTTATACTTTTCTGCTGGATGGTTAAGACCTAGGTAGATCAAAACTTATATACCAACACATGAACTTTATATTTCCTATGTGGTCATTGAAGTCTTCTCAGGGTTTATCTTGTAGTCCTGTACATTATTCTGTAGTTCCTTTGTCTGTGAAATTGTCAACAGAGTGAAAAGACAACCCACAAACTTTGAAAAAATCCTAACTAATAAGCAATCAGACAGAGGTCTATTGTCTAGAATTTATAAAGAACTAAGATATAACTGAACCAAACTTTTAAACAAGGGACTTAGGAAAAAAAGCTGTCTTAGGAATACACATTAATCTCAACAGCACACAGGACCTTCAACAGGATAGCCCACATACTAACCCACAGAGTAAATGCAAAGAAATTGAAATAATCTTATGCATATTATTAGCTCAAAGTGCAGCAAAACTGAAACTCAGCGGCAACTAAATCCACAGAAGCTATGCAAACATGAAAATTAAGCAATGACCTCTGCAATAATCAATAGATCTAAGAAGAAATTAGGGAAGAATTTATAATTCCTGCAATTAAATGATAAATCATTAAAACATACCATGAACCTATGATACACAATGAGTAAGTAGTAAGTGGGAAGCATCTAGTGGTGAATTCCCACATCAAAAGGCCAAAGTACACTATAAAACCCTAACAATGCACCTCACATTCTAGAAAAGTAAGAAAAATCCAAATCTAGAACAAGAAGAAAATGATAAATACCACAGGAGAATTAATGAAACTGAGGTGAAGAAACAGTACAAAGAATGAATGGTCAAAGTGTCTCAGAAGAATATAGGCCCTTAGCCAGTCTTACTAAAATAAGGAGTGAAAAGACCCAAATCCAGGGCTGGGGAGATGGCTCAGTAGAATAAGTACTTCCCTGGTAAGCATAAGGGCCTGAGTTCAATCCCCAGTTCCACAAAAAAAAAGAAAGACCCAAATACAGAATATTAGAGATGAAAAGTGAAAAATCAAAATGGGCTTTTCTGAAACCCAGAAAACCACTACTTTGAAGAATTTGTACTCTAATAAGATGGAATATTCAGAAGAAATAGATTCCTAGCAGCATATGAACTACCTAATTTTAACCAAGAAGATATAAAAAAACTGAAAAATCCGATATTATTTAACGAAATTGTACAAGTAATAACAATTCTACCCACTAATAAAATCATAGTTTCCAGCAGATTTACTACTAAATTCAATAAGAACTTTGGAGAAAAACTAATACAAATGCTCCATAAACATCTAAATGAAATCTGAGGGCAGTGGCATTACTGAACTCACTTTCGAAGCAAGCATTGTCTTTACTCCAGAGCCAGAAAGAACCTAACCAGGAAAAGAGAGGAGTGGGTCAACCTCTTTAATGAACATAGAAGCAAACATCCTCAGTGAGATACCAGCAAACAGAAAGAAGCAAATCATCAGAAATATCTACATTATGCATTTCAGGGATGCAAGAATACATAAACATATGCAAATCAACAAATGCAGTGCAGTATATAAACAGGAGAAAACAGATCATTATCATCTCTGTAACTACAGAAGAATGACTTGGCAAAAATTCAACATCCATTCATGATAAAATTGCTGAAGAAAACAAGCAGAGGATGTGGTTATCTCAATCTTATAAAACTCATTTATGAAAAACCAATGGTAACTTCATACTAAGAATATAAAAGCTGAAAGGTTCCCCCATAAAGTGAGGAATGGGATAGTCAGATCTGTTATCAACACCTCAGTTAAATATAATTCTTGAAATATTAGCCAGAGAAATTAGGCAACAGACAGAGCAAAAAGAGTTATGCATGGGAAAGGAAGAATTTAAATCACTTGATTATTTCCATATGACACAGTTCTCTGCATAGAAGGTCCCCAAAATTCCATCAAAATACTCCAAAAAGTAATAACAGAATTAATAAGCACAGAAGCAATACTACAAATTAATAGTATTCCTATTCAGTAACAATAGACTCACCAAGATAAATTAGGGAAACAATATCCTTCACAAAAGTACTAACAAAAAATAAATAGTAATTAATCTACAAAGGAAAAGAAAGCCCTCCATGCAAAAGGAGATCCAGTAGAATATCAGAAAAGTACAAGATATCCCTTGTTGCTAGACAGGCAGAGTCAAATGGCCAAGGTGGCCACACTTGGAAAACCGTTTTCTAGATGTAATGTAATCCCAAGCCCATAAAATAGAATTCCTCGTAGAACTAGAACAAAATAGTTGTAAAATCCATATGAAACTATGAGAGACCTGTAATAGTGAAGGCATTTCTGGGGAACAAAGTCTAGGCAGAGGCCACCACAGGCCTGTACTTCAAGTTATGGTACAAAGCAGTGGAGATGAAAACAATAGAGTCTTCACAATAAGGAAAAACAGTGTGTATATTGATATAACAGAATAGAGGATGTTAAAAAAAAAAAAAAAAAAAAACCCTCCAGGAACACACAGTTACCTTATTTTGCCAGGGGAAAGACAACCTCTTTAGCAAATGATGCTGAGAAAACTGCTGAAAAGTGAACCTAGACCCACACCTGTTATCATGAACTGAATTAGCAGTGCAATGGATCAAAGATGTTAAACATCACAGCAGAAACACTAAACCTGTGGGAAGACAAAATTGGTAGAAGTCTTAAGTGCATAGGTGTAGGCAAACTTTTTGAACAGTACCTCAGAACAGAATTAACACAAGAATCAACAAACGAAATCACATCAAATGAATAAGCTTCTGAACTGCAAAGAAAACCACCAGAGTGAAGAGATACTAACATTCATAATGTAAAAACATCAATTATTGAGACATAGGAATAATATCTAGATTATATAAAAAACTCAAATAGTTTTAAAAATGGCAACTGTAAATGTGTAGATATGGCTCAGGTAAAAAGTACAAATGACCAATAAATGCATGAAAAATTGTCCCGCATTACTGTCTTGCAGAAAAGTTTGAATAAAACAGCACTGAGGTGGCATTTTACGTTAGAAAGATTGGCTAGCCTCAAGAAGTAAGAATATAGCAAGGTGAGGATGGCAAGGAGCACAAGAAACTCTTCTTTGGTGGTGGGCTTGCAGGCTGATACAAGCCCTGCTGAGATCAGTGCGAACAGTCCCCAAAATCCACCTTCACCAGAACCTATCACATCTTGTGGAGGAGGCACTGCCCCAGGGATTTTCACCCCATACCATTCTCCTTTTGTGTTTCTAAGTACATTCTAGGTGTGCGCCTTTGACCAGAAGCACCAAGTGCGTCAAGAGATACAGCGTGAGTGTCACGGCACCTTCAGGTAGAGAAAAAGGTGTAGTCATCTCGAAGCACAATTCTAGTAAATTGCGGGACTGGCAGTCAGATGTTTAATAAGAAATAAAATTGAAGGTTTTAAACTAGTATGCAATTTTTAAATGATGTGCATGCCACAGCTACTTTAAAAAGTCTTAATAATTTTTTAGGGTTCCTGTAAACTACCTCAAAAATAGTTCAATAGATAATTAGAGTTATATGGTAAGAAACAGCCTTAAGATTTTAGTGCTTACTTTTTATATCAAAGATAGTAGGATTTATGAAAAATTTCTATTTTATTTGTTTGTTAATGTTTGCAGTGACATTTTTACAGCTCACTGGTAGTAACAAACGAACACATGCATCACTAATAGTACAATTTAATCCTTCAAAGTTTTACCAGTGAATATCTATATTTAAAGCAGTGCTATAAAGAGAACTTGATGTGTAGCAGGATGAATATACACTAAATTTTTATCTTGAAGCCCTGCTTACATGGCTGATTCTATTACCCAGGGAGTATGATAAATTCATATGTCAATCTAGATAATTCCAGGCAAGATAAATTTTGCAGATCATTAAACCCTGTTTACCAACTGTTCTATGACATCCCAACTACTCAATATATTAAATACACATTCAGGCTTGTATCTTTCCAGGACAAATGTAAGCATTCTGTGTGGGACGGATCAAAGTGCACTGTGTGATTTTCTCACAACCTTTCCTTCCCATGTTTCAATTGAGCCATTTGCTGTGTTCTGAATTATCTTTTAGCTCCTTGTTTATAGATTTTATAGCTTTTAGAGTTGTTTTTATAGTTTTATACTTTCATATTTATAGATTTTAACATGAAAAAATCTCTTAAAGTGAAATGAAATGATACGAACTAGGAATGTGTATTTGAAATATAACTATGCCCACTTTTAAAAGCCAAAATCGGGAACAGAAAATGTATTGTGCTTTTCACTGCCCTATGTGTTGTTCCTGTAACAGTACTCTCTGTGCCTCTGCAGTTTCTGCACCTGCAGTTATCCCTAGTCACCTGGGATCTGAAAATCTCAAAAATAAGCAATGACTATTTTTTTTTGTATTTTTAGGAAAGGGTCTACAGGGTATTCAGGGTCTCACTACTCGATCTTCTGATCCGCCTATTTGCAGCCTCCCAGGAAGATTACAGGCACGTGCCACCAGGCCCAGTCTCAATTGCCCTGTCAGCGTGCTCCGGGAATGGGGCCGCACTGCAAGCAATTCTTAATTTTGAAGTTGTGCACTGCTCTTGTACACTGCTCTCCATCCCCCAGAGGATGTGACACCTGTGTCCAGTATGTCCATGCTGAGGTTCCAGCTGTCCGTTAGTCACTAGCATCTACCACTGCATTGCAGCGAAAGTCATTTTCTCATGTCCTTATGCCGTGGCCTAACATCACACCACAGCAGCCAGTCCTGACCTCACATCACCTCAACAGTGAGGACCTGGACCCTCTCACACTTCTAGGAGGATGAGTACAGCTTAGGCCCGTATTTTGAGAGAGAGTCTTTCATTCACACTTTTGGTGCAGTATATTCTTTTAATTATTCTACCTTATTAGTTATTGTTATAAATCTCTTACTGTACCTAAATTATGTTGAAATTAATAAGTATGCATACATAGAAAAGACATACCATATGTAAGGTTCGGAACTGCCTATAGCTTCAGCCAAGTGCTAAACACATTGTCCCCCAGGGCCGAGAGGACAAGACTTTCTCTGAGAGAAAGCCATGGCTCCAGGCATCTGTGCTAAATCTTCTAAGTGCCACACCCTGTTTCTGGCCGCAGGCACCTGCTGTGGAGCTAGCATCTGCAGATGCCGCTTAGAGAACGTTGTGTTTTCAATACTGAAGATATTTCTACAGTAGACAGAAATGGAAAAGTTTCGTTTCTAATGGCGACTGACTTGGCAAGCTCTCAGGGGGCCCTCATCTCTCACACCCTTCTGAACGACGTTAACTGGCTGGATAGGAGGGCTGACACCAGGAGGGGACTGATGCTGGATTTCATGAGAACAATATAGTCTGCCTTATTTGTTTTCAACATTCCTGCTCCACAGAGAAAAACCCAGCTGATAACTGGGTCTGACGTGACTGTGGGGAAGACATGGCGCCCAAGAGCACCATGTAGACCAAAGGTCAGGCTTGGGCAAATCTCTTTCCCTGGAATCCGAAGGGGCAACAGCAGCGGTAGGAGAGAGTCACTGCCTTCCTTCCTGGGTACCTAACACCCTCGCCTCAGCAGAGACAGGAAATATCTAATGAGAGACACAGAAATTTTAACAAAGGTCAAAACAATGTTTTTTTTTCTAGTTGAGTACTAACTGTATACCAAGAGTTGTGCTTAGTTATTTAAAATAATACACCATTGAATAGTTTTACAAACAGCCGCATTTTGGGAGAAGAAGAGGTTTCCTCTGTGGAGTCTAAGGTAGAATAATTGAGAGAAAAATAAAAGACAGGAATTCATCACCCTGGATTAGAGTGCGTTGTGCGTACACCCCAGTGGAGTCCACCACCCAGGGTCCCAAGGAATTGGCAGCAGAGCCCCGCCCTCCTCCTGGTGCCCACCTGGCTTCACTCTTTCTGTCAGCATGAGATTCCTCCTGCCTGTGGATCTGCCTCTCATATACTAGAGCTGTATATCGTGACTAAGAAATGTCTCCAGAGATAAGCACTAGCTGCTGCACACTAACATGCTCACTAAATAAAGCTTAGCTTCTCTTAGCTATTGTAAAATATTCATGCAGAAACCTTGGTTCAGCCCTGGGGAGATACCTCAGTAGGATAGGCGCTTGCCTGGCAAGTGCTGGGTCCTGAGTTCAATCCCCAGTACTGAAGAAAAAAAAAATGAAAGAAAGAAATAAAAGAAACCTTGGCCCCAAGAAAGAAGCTATCAAACCAAACACTGTTAGTTTCAGATTCTTATGATACCACTGGAGGCAATTTTCAAGTGGGGATATTAGCACATTACAAAATTTGTATACAAGTATAGAATCAAATTTAATATCATTTACATGCCTGGCTTAGTTGAATTTTTTTTTTAGATAAACAATAAATTTACTAATTTTAGAAAGGCTCAGCTATGAAAATAAAAATGTTTGGAAGATACATATGCATCTGTGAAATTCTCATTGGCTTTATATATGTCACAAAATGCACTCATTAACATTATGGATATGACAGCACGGATGCAGGGGACTTGACATCTGGTGCACTGCAGTGAGGAAAGGTTGCTAAAGCAGAATGTCTGAGCAACCACTCGTCACTGTCACTCTTGCACTGCAGAAGTGTCCTATAAATATCAGAAAAAATTAATGATGGCTGCCACTGGAAATATAACATTTGATTTCTTAAGGTTTTCCTAAATGTTTTATTCTTATATATCAAAACATATATTAAATGGCAGCCACTTAGCATTCACCATCAATGAAACAAAGGTTGTGTCTTTAAGGAAAGTAGAAGAGTTATAATATTTTATTTATCTGAGAAACAAATCATAAGAATTTGAGATGAGGTATAAAGTCCGACAGGGTTTCCTAGACTGATGCTTTGGATGCGCGTGACCTTCTAAGAATGCTCTGGCCATGGGGATTCCACTGTGAATAATAACAGAGAGCATGGGGCATTGCATCAGGACAAACACAACTACTTCCAAGAAAGAAAATCAAAACTGATTTTGATGGAAACTATTTCTTTATTGATTTATGGATCCAAAATCCATTCACTAGAGGTTCTGCCTATGCCATTATTAAGAAATGAAAGATTTCTCATATTCAGAAAAAAATGCTTCATATTTTCCTAGAAATTTTATCTGACCATTAGGGACATCACTGAAGAAATGTGCATACTTTTAAAACTTTGTATGCAGCGAGTCCCCATGTAAGAAAGTCCTGAGTGCAAGAGGATGTGGCTTCAGAAGCTTCTTTATCAACTTTCTAAATTTCAAATCATTTATTCCGAGTAGAAAGAACACATGTACACATTTATACTCCCATCCAGATTCTCTTTCTTTGTCTTTCTGTCTGTACACAAAACAAATCCAATATTAAATGCATGACATTATACTACAGTATTAGCTGTGTACAGCATAGATAATAGAAAACATCTAACTGTACATGGTTTCATCACAAAACTTCAAATCATTTTAAAGTTATTTACTAAAATTCATGACACATGTCATTATTTCTGAGCATGAAAGAGCAGGTTTATTTTTGTAGGAAGAACCAACTTAAACTGTATCAAATTTAAATAATAAATAGTGTTAATAATCTTGGGACAGCAAGAAAATCTGTTTATAGAATTGGAGAAAAACAAGGTATATTATATGAATTTTATCAATAATACATCTTTTACATTATAGCAGAAGGGAAACAATATTTATGAGTAGAAATTTTTAATTATTTTTTAGAAATTTTTAAGAAAACCTTGAATTTTGGTATAGTCAAAATTTAGCTACTGTATGGAGTAAAAGTCCTGAAGGTCTACTCCCTAAAAATAATAACTGCTCTTTAAAAGTTTCTGGGGGCTGCGAATATAGCTCAGTGGCATAAGTTCCTGTCTGGCAAGCGAAAAGTCCTGAGTTCAATCCCTGGTACCACCAAAAACGAAAAGTTTCTAGAAATAAATGAAAGAGACTTGGTTTCCTAAGACCATCACCTATGTGATCTAGATAATCGAATTGGTTGTCCTCTGTAGGAGAAGATATCTGACCCTAGTATCTTAGAGTAATCCACCTGATATTCTGCATAAGAGAAAAAAATTGTAAACATGCAAAGAAGATAGAAAAAGAAACAACAAAAGATAATCAACTGAAGATGATCCAGAGTAGCTTTGAAAAATGCTAAAAATTGATTAAAATGAGCATTTGAAAAGAAAAGATCAATTCTAGGAAAATAATTAAATCAAAATTTTTGGACTAATCTGTATCTGAAATCAGAACTATCTTCACTTGCTTATAGAGCACTTAACACAGTAAATATCACACAACTAGAAAAAATGTTCCTGGGAAAACATGCAAATTAAAATTAAAAGAAATGGAGAATGCACACCTATATTAGAGGATGCCTGCATCTATAAACTGAACTTAGCTATTCATCTTTAAACCCAATTAAGTTTAAACAACTATGTCTACAGCTTTAACATGGCAACAAATAAATTCTTGTTTGGAACAGAATTTGGCTATTATATGTGCAGAGATTCTTAAAATTATTGTAGGACATATCTACTTGGAATACCAGACAGAAAGACAGAAAAATGAGAGGAAATGTTCACCTAAAGAATCACTGGGAAGGACTATACAAAATGTGGTGAGAGCCATCAGATTTCCTTAAGAATCCCACTGAAATCCCATACAATTCAGTAAGAGCTTGTGCCTTTTTACGAGCAGAACACTTTTACTGAGGGAAAGAAAACTCCTGTGTGAGAGAGGGATAAGAGGGGACTCAATCAGGTGGTCCCCAGGAAGCTGTCTCTTCCAGGGACTTTAATAGAGGAAAACCTGCAGTGAAGCAGGTCTAAGGTGGTGGAGAAGACATGGGAACTCACTTAGGTGGGCATGAGGTGGTACAAATCTATGGTCAACCAATGCTACACAGTATTTATCCACCTGAAAGAGCACAGCCTCTTCAGAATTATTGCAGTTATTTTTCAAAGTGTTTGGAGAATCCTATTTTTGATGTCCTTCTTAAGGATAGTGCTGAACAACAATATTTTGAAATACAGTAGATTATGTACACTGCTAGTTATTCAGCTCCCAATATTCTCAATAACACACTCACACTTCATTTGCATTTGAGCAAAAATGATGACACTTGTCATGTAAAATTCTGATCTGTAAGAATGACAACTTTTCTCTTTGTTTTCAAACATTTAGAAGAGTACTTAAGATGTCTTTTATTAAGTTTTCCTTAGGAGTTATAGAAATTTTCAGATTTCTTCATTAGAAATAAAAACTATATTCAGGGATGCAGAGACACACAAAAGCCTTGGAGTATGTAACCTCAGGATTCCAACCTTAAGCATCATCTTTAGTACCTGGAATTGATAAAGATAAGGATGCTCCAGTACTGGCCAGAAATCTACAGTAGAGGGAAACACCCATGAAGGAAACTTCCAGAAGAAACACCAGGAAGCACAGCTAGTCTGAAACTAGAGAGGTAAATAAAGACAGACATAGAGAATCAGCCCGAAGGGGAAGCTCAGTCTACTCAGGTGCAGTGTCAGAGAGAGTTAGAAAAGGTGGGTTGGGGGAGGCTACTGTCCTGCAGCACCCTCAGGGCCCAGGTGTGGTGAGTTCACTACCTTGGGAGAGGGTCTAACATCCTGAGTGAAGAGGCCAAGTGCACAGCGGCTCTTGGACCACAGTGTGGACAGGTTGACTTCAATATCACCCCATCTTGAGTGATTTCTGTAGCTAAGAGCTCCCTGGGTACCGTGGGCCTCCCCTATGGTAAGTTCCTAAGAAGTCCTGCTTGGCATTTGGCAACAGGCTCAAGGGGACTCTAGCATAGCTTCAACCTTGACTCTGGCCCTGACTCTGATCCCGACCCTGGTCGTGACCCTCACCCTGATCCTGATTTTAACCCTAACCCTAAGCTCCTAACATTTTCTCCCTCCCCACTGCAAGCAGGGCATCCTGGAAAGAGATAGTCACAGATTAGAGCACCAGGGAAGCGGGAAACCAGAAAATTATGGACAGAGTAGAGGCTCATCCTGCCTTGCAGAATCCTGGGAGAAACAGTAAACAAGGGGAAACTTTCTATCTAAGATGAAACCAAGCACTAGGAACTTGCAGATTCCAATCAGCAAGACCTAAAGAAGTCACCACGAGCAGCACAAGACCAGACTGAGCATGCTTAGTCATTCTCCCCCACCCACAGAAGATCTGTATCCTGTCTGACCTGCTGGGGGACACTCCTGCTCCCAGCCAAAGAAACGTACAACAACTAAAATCAGTTGAGTCAGATAAGGCAAAGTGAATGGCATATGCTGCAGGATGCTAATCAGCTTTTCTTCTGGATGGTTAACAACCTAAGATCACAAATCAGAGCTGGAGAAATAGAAGAGCCACAAGGCCAGCCAACATTTTGTACCTAGCCTTTCAAGGTCAGCGAACACTCAGGACATAGGAGAACCTGTACTGCAACATCATGAAACTCAGGCGAGCTCAAAATTTTCTGAACGAGGAGATTATGGAGCCACAGAGGAAAGAGATTGAAGTTCTATAGTGTGCCTGGGGAGAGTCACATGGAGAGAAGACTTTCTCTCAAGCTCTCACAGAGAGAAAACTGGTCAAGCATTGGCCATGACTCATCCACATGGATGACACAGACAAAGGAACTACAGAATAATGAACAGGACTACAAGATAAACCCTGAGAGGACTTCACTGACCACATAGGAAATATAAAGTTCATGTGTTGGTATATAAGTCTTGATCTATTTAGGTCTTAACCATCCAGCAGAAAAGTATAAAAATGAAGTACACATCGTGGGGCCATAATATTAAGCTGAGCTGTAAATGGCTATGGTCGACAACTTCTTTGAATAACTCACTATTGTTGTAGAATGCTGGACTTTGTTGGATTGTGGTGTAGAGTTCAAGCACCTAAGTTAGTCGAAAGACAATGGAGTGCCCACCTTTGACAGGTGTAGACAAAGGAAGGGGTATAGAAAGAAAAAATCATGATGTGTGTGTATAGACAGTACAATTGGGATAGATAACGCTGTGCTTCTACATAATTCTGTGAGAGGCAAGATCTGCACTAATGGTGGTTGGACAGGATATTATGTCGGCTTCTAGTACTATGGTCATCCACTAGGAAAATAATTATTGAATTTTTTATATAATTCAGGTATAAAAAATAAGATAAGTAAGCAGTTACAGTCTTAATTCACAGAGGAATTAAGGAGCCACAGAGGAAAGAGATTGAAGTTCTATAGTGTGCCTGGGGAGAGTCACATGAAGAGAAAACTTTCTCTCAAGCTCTCACAGAGAAAAACCTGGTCAAGCATTGGCCATGACTCATCCACATGGATGACACAGACAAAGGAACTACAGAATAATGTACAGGACTACAAGATAAACCCTGAGAGGACTTCACTGACCACATAGGAAATATAAAGTTCATGTGTTGGTATATAAGTCTTGATCTATTTAGGTCTTAACCATCCAGCAGAAAAGTATAAAAAAACTGATAAGAGATATCTGCTAAAATAATATCTGTAAATATAATATCATGTATGCACCTTGTACAATACCAAAACATTATGAAAGCAGTTTACAATGTATTAATTTATCAAATCTGTCTTGTTAAGGTGTCTTGAAACTGTCGGATTGACATTTGTAGTTCAACAAAATAAAAAAGAAAATTTTAAAGTATTGAAAAGGGAAAAAAAAAACCAAAGTAGGCATTCATGTTGGAAACTGATGCTTTGCGGAGCGCAGCGAGAGGGATGCACATGCAGAGTGAGCGAGAGGGGCTGCAGCTGTAGGACATGAGTGACGAGTGCAGCTAAAGCCCCAGACAGGGTCATCACAGACCCCTGGGCTGCAGCAGCAGGGAAGGGAGCAAGAGAGAGTAACTACTCTCAGCAATCAGAGGAGGGCGGTGCCGGCCGGTGCAGGCTGCTGTCGTCCCCTGACTCAAATGAATATTTCTGAACAAATATGAAAGCAACAGCCTACAGCTTCCACACACACAGAGAAGTGACATTGAAACTAAGAACATGGCCTGCTGAGGGTGCTGGTGCTCAGGGGTCCATCCTCTGAGGCTAGCATGAGGGGACTGTAGACAGAGACAGGGGCAAAGGACAGGCGCCCATGGGCAGGGGGTGCCCAGCGCAGAGGGAAGGTGCAGGGAAACCCAGAAGCAATAGTCCACTCCGATTGTTATGGCTTGTGCTTAGACGTCCCTCCAGTCTCCTGCTATCCTGGGTGCAGCTTTGGCAGAGGTGGCTGAATCTAGAGTGTGTGATTCATTGATAGTGCAGTGCTGGCATTAAGAGTGCTGGGATTAAGGGTGTGTGATTGCTGGATCAGTGCACTGACTGATTTGGTACTGATCTGTTAGCCTGGACCCTAAAAGGTTGTTTTTGCTACCTTGGGGATGCTGTGAAATGTTCTCTGCTGTGACTTTCAGCCATGCCACTCTGCCTTTGGGTGAGCCCACTAGGGACCGAAGTCTTTACAAACTGTGAACTAAAGACATCTTTCCTCCTTTAACTTTGTTGCAGCAACAAGCAAAGAGCAACAAGCACAGAGTATCTAAGACACAGTTTCCCTACAAATCCAAGCTCCCCATTGGTCAGTGTGAGGAAAGGAACTCACGGGCCAATTCAGACTGTAGTAAGAACAGGACTGAGGGTGTTTTAGCTGTGTGTTTTTGTAACTGGGGATCTCT
>PVKA01050321.1:0-12788 GCA_004027165.1 Ctenomys sociabilis | reverse complement strand
TCCAGGCCGTGCATATTCAGGAGAAGGAGCAGATCAAGAACCTTAGCAAGTTCACCTCCTTCATCAACAAAGTTCAGTTTCTGGAGCAGCAGAATAAGAAGCTGTAGACCAAGTGGAGCCTCCTGCAGTAGCAGAAGACATTGTGGAGTAACATGTGCAAAAGCTACATCAACAACCTCCAGCAGCAGATGGACTCATTAGGCCCGGGAAAAATGAAGCTGGAGGCAGAGCCTGGCACCATGTAGGGGCTGGTGGAGGACTTCAACAATAAGTATGAAGATGAGATCAGCAAGTGTAGAGATGGAGAATGAATTTGTCCTCATCAAGAAGGATGTGGATGAAGCTTACACAAACAAGGTGGAGCTTGAGTCACACCTGGAAGGACTGACTGACGAGATCAACTTCCTCAGGCAGCTGAATGAAGAGAGATGCGTGAGCTGTAGTCTCATATCTCGGACACATCTGCGGTGCTGTCCATGGACAACATCCACTCCCTGGACCTGGATGGCATCATCGCCATGGTCAAAGCCCAGTACGAGGAGGTCGCCAACCGCAGCAGGAACGAAGCCAAAAGCGTGTACCAGATCAAGTATGAAGAGCTGCAGACTCTGGCTGGGAAGCACGGGGATGACCTCCTCCACATGAAGTCCGAGATCTCTGAGGTGAACTGCAGTATCAGCCACCTGCAGGTGGAGATTGAGCCCCTCAAAGGCCAGAGAGCATCCCTAGATGGTAGCATCGCTGATGCCAAACAGCTTGGGGAAACGGCCATTAAGGATGCCAACACCAAGCTGGCCCAGGTGGAGGCTGCCCTGCAGAAGGCCAAGCAGGACATGTCCTACTTGTCACAGCTGCGTGAGTACCAGGAGCTCATGAATGTCAAGCTGGCCCTGGACATCTAGATCGCTACCTACCACAGCTGCTGGAGGGCGAGGAGAGCAGGCTGGATCCTGGGATGCAGAACTTGAGCACACCAGCAGCTATCCAGGAATGGTGAGCTCACCTTATAGGGGCCTCACGAGCCCTGGCTTTGGGTGCCTCCAAAGCCCTGTCCCCCCGCACCAAGTTTGCTGTGGTTGTGAAGATTGAGACCTGCGAAGTGAAGCTGGTATCTGAGACCTCTGATGTCCTGCCCAAGTGAATGGGCCACAGCAGCCTCTCCAGCCTGCACTTCTCATGAGGCTGCCCCAGAGCCAGTGGAGAGACAGCTGTACAAGGGAGCATTGGGAGCAAGAGACCCACCTGAGGCTAAGCTTAGCCTGCAGCCCACCCTTGGGGGGACATTACTGCCTGGGGTACCCCTTCTTGACTGTGCCCTTCACCAAAACTCAATTCAATTGCTTTTTTTTACAAAATAAGGCATGGTTTTGCCACCTAAAAAAAGAAAAAAGAGAAGTGATTGAGAAAAGCTGTTAAAGTTTTACGTTCCTCTGAATGGTGAGTTCCCCACCCTGAGATCCTTCCAGAGAGAAGCTGACCTCCACTTATCTCTGAGCCATACTCTGAAAAAGATGTCTGGCTTTAATCTTCAAACTCTCAAAAAAAAAATGCAAAAAATTTTGTCCCAAATTTATCTGCTTTTCAGTCCTTAGAACTGATTAACTCCTCTTACTTTCTTCTCTTCACAAGAATGATGCTGATTGGTTTTTATAACACACGTAAATTTATTGATAGAACAAAACATTACTAATGAATCTTATGAGTTTAATAACAGTTTTAAACAGAAACAGGTATTAAAGGATAGGCACATTCTCCCAGAGCACTGCCTCTGTCATCAGGATTTTCTTCTAGAAGAACCAGCCAGACTATTTTTTTTTTTAATGTAGTTGGTTGTTTTAGGATCTCACTATGCATCTTGGACTCATGGTGATCCTCCTGCTTTCAGCCTCCCCAGTGCTGAGATTACAGGGAGATGTCATTATACCCAGACTCTGGCTGGTTTAGCCTGCCCTGGGGGTGGAATTGGAGCAGCATGTGGTGACAGGGATCAAACCCCAGTCCTTGTGCTTGCCTAAGCAGGCACTTTAGTCCACTGAGCTATATCACTGGCCCAGAGCTGTCTCACTGGCCTTGATTCTTGGAAATGTTCTGAAAATGGAAAGCTTATAGGCAAGTATGGTCCAAGAAACACAGGATTATAAGAAAGGGGGCCAGGTGCATAGTAAGAGTGGGTAATCTAGCTCTGGCCACTTCCTCACACATCTAGGTCACTGCTTCTGACAATGACTGGGGTAAAGTCTAAGTAGTACCCTGGCTTGGGAACAGAGCAAGAGAGATAGAGTGAGACACATTCTTTCCCCGTTCTTTCTTTTCAAAATGAAAAAAACCTGTCATACATAGACATACACCAGGGAAGATTGGAGACCTAGCAGGCCTTCTGCTCTCATTGTTTGGAATACATACTTACCTCCAAGGAGTGTGATCTAGTTCCTTTTGATATGCAAACCTAGCCTGGGTGCATCCTCCCTAGAAATAATGAAAATTACCCTTAACAGTCTCTCCCTTTAGAGGAAACAATTGCATGTGGCTATCAAAACAGCACTTTGAGGACCGGCCAAATAGCTCAGCAGATTAAAGCACCTGAAAGCAGGTGCATGGGCTGGAGGCTCAATTTCCAGGCCTTCTATGCTGGCCCTGCCCACAGGACATGAGGAGACAGCAATTGAGACTGGGTGTAGTGGCTCACACCTGTAATCCCAGCTCTTGGGAGGCTGTAAATAGACAGATCACTATGAATCTGATCTAGTAATAAGACCCTGAACACCCTATAGATCCTTCCCTAAAATACAAAAATAAAAGAACAGCGGTTTGGGCTATCAGCTATGGTTGTCAAAGCAACAATGAGAAACTTGCATAACTGGGTATCCAATCAGACAAACCTGAGTCTAGGGCCCATCTTAAAAACTATCTTTTCTTTCACAGGTATAAAAGAGTTTTATTCTGATTCTTATTACAAGAATCAAAATAAATCTTATTACAAGAATGTTTATTGACCTATAAAAAGCTTCTGACTAGTCCATTTATATTTATAAATCTAAAAAACGATACAAGGGCTATCATAACTCCAAATACACCTGAGTATACCCTGGTCTATTAAGAATTGTTTTGTGTGTGCCTGCTTTTCTGTCTGTCCAGTTTGTGATTGGTTGCAACATCTATTGTTACTTTCTTTCTATTTTTCTTTTAGCTCAATTTTTTTGGCTTTTTACATATTTAAAATATTTATGCCTATAAATTAAGTCAGGTTATAAATGTAATTAAAGTTAAGGCGTGCTTTCACCAAGGTTGCCACCTGATCAAAATATGAAGACTGGCTTTACAAATGCAATACATATTATTGTCTATGTTCAATAATTTGGGAGTCTTTTATTGGTCAAGAATAATGTATTAATAATTATGATTGGGTTCTCCTAGGTCATCTAAAAACTAGTTAGGGTAATTAAATGGGGATCCTCATTGGCTTGGAGAAATTGTGACACAAGATTCCCCTTGGTAAATAAGCAAACAGTTGCCTAAAAACATTTATTTCACTCTTTATGCACTAATGGAATCCAAATAATTTCCATAGCCTAATGGGAGACACACCTTAAAAACATTGTTAAATATGGTGCCGCAGGAGTAGCTCACTGGAGGAGCACTTGTCTAGCAGCGCAAGGCCCTGGCTGGGTTCAAGTCCCAGGACCAAAAATAAATAACCAAAAATAAGTATTTATCAGTACTTGATTATAATACATTTACATTATTTATCATCAAAAGATTAAGTTTTCTGTGGGCAAAAAAAAATAGCTTTATTTTTTATTTTAAAGAGACTAAAAAATTTACAAAAAATTCAAACTGTACAGAATTTCAAAACAAGATGATGGGAACTCAGTAATGGCTGTTATAACACATACTGTCATCTTTAAAGTAGTTGTCCAGATTACCAGAGATAGGCATGCAAAATTGGTCAAAATAGTGAAGGGCTAACTGCTCCTTTCAATAAACCAATAGAAATTAGTAGTATTTTTATGATAGCTATTGTATACCCTTTCTTCTTTCTTTTCTCCTTTTCCTTATCCACTTGTTTTTTGTTTCCTTTTGAGCAGTGTCTTTCCCTTTCACAATATCTGCTGAACTTTTAGGATCTCACCTTCTCTTTCAGTTCTTACACTATGGAGACAATATGATATTTGCACATGTGGATCTGATTTGTTTCACTTATAAGTATGATCTCTAGTTGTATCCATTTATACTCCTTAAAACTGATCAAGAATCCATTGTATAAAAATACCACATCATTTCTATCCACTCCTCAAGTGATAGGGATTTGAGTTATTTCCAAGATTTAGCAAAAACAAATTGTGCTGGTATAAACATGGATGAAGTTATATATGGTGCACATATATAACTGTGGCATGACATTTTCAGTTCATTGGGGAAAAACCCAGAAGAGTAATAGCCGGATTAGATGGGACCTCTAATCCTACTTTTTTAAGGAATCTGCACACCAGTTTTCACAGTGGTAGTACCAATATACACTCCCACACACAATAGAGAAGAGTTCCTGTTTTTTCACAGCCCCTTCAGCATTTGTTATTGGTTTACTTCTTGATGATAGCCATTCTTTCTAGAGTGAGATGAAACCTTAGTGTTATTTTAATTTGCATTTATTGAATGACCAGTGATGTCCAAGTTTTTCTTATGTTTATTTGCCATTTGTATTTCTTCATCTAAGAAATGTGTATTCAACTCAGATCCTACTTTTTTATTGCATCTTTGAATTTTGGGGACCTGACTTTTATTTTAGTTCTTTATATGTGCTAGATAGAAGTCCTTTGTCTAAGGGACAGTTAGTTAAAAAATTTTCAGAATTTGTGGGTTTTCTTTTTACTCTGTTGGTGATTTCTTTGGGTTTGAAAAGATATTCAATAATATGAGATTCCAATTATTGATTCCTTGAAGTATTTCCTGTGCAGTTTATTTTTTATTCATGAACTCTCTGCCTACCCCTATGTTCTCTTCCAGTACATTTATTGTTTCTGTCTTAATATTTAGATCATTCATTTATTTTGACTTAATTTAGTGCATAGTGGTAGAATGAGTCTGATTTTAGGCTTCAGCATGTGGAGAGCCATTCTTTTGCTAGTGCCATTTATTAAAGAGGCTATCTTTCTTCCAGTGAACATGTTCGGTCACTTTGTCAAAGATAAGGTAGCTGAGTGTGTTTGAAGTTGTATATGCATCTTCTAATCTGTTACATTGATCCTCTAATCTGATTTTTGCAAATACTATGGTGATTTTATCAAAGTAGGTTGATAATATAATTTCAGGTCAGGACTTGTGATGTCTCCTGCTTTGCCTTTGTTGTCCAGGATTGCTCTTGTTGTTCTAGGTCTCTTCTGGTTCAGAGTGAAGTTAAGGAATGTTTTCTCTAGATCTATGATTTATACTAATGGTATTTTTATTGACATTGCATTGAATGTGTACAAAAATTTTGTCAGTATGGCACGTTCACCATGTTGGTTCTCCCTAATCATGAGCAAGGGACATCATTCCATTATCTGATACTCTTTTCAATCTCCTTTTTATAATACTATAAATTTCAACAGCTAACATCATACTAAATGGACAAAATATGTGTCTTGCCACAGGTTTTAAAGTGAAAGCTTTTAGTTTTTGTCCATTTAGTACGATGTTGGCTGTTGCTTTCTTGTTGATGGATTTTATCAAATTGAGGTAAAGACCATCTGTTTCTATTTTCTGTAGGGTATTTTATCATGAAGCAGTGTTGAACCTTATCAAGAGCTTATCCTTCATCTATTTAGATGATTGGTGACTTTTGTCTGGCTCTGTTGATATGCTATATTTTATTCATTGATTTTGTATATTGAACATCTCTGCATTCCCAGGATGCATCACCTCAAGTGATCATTATGTATAATCTTTCTGATGACTTACTGAATTTTGTTTGCTAGTGATTTACTGAGGATTTTTTTACATCTATGTTTACTAGAGAAACTGGCATATCATACCCTTTTTTTGGTTGGATCAGTCTCTGACTTTCAGATCAGGATAATACTTGCTTATAGAAATGAGTTTATAGAAAGGGAAAATTGCTTCCCTTTCTATTTTATTAAAGAGTTTGAGGAGCACTTCACTAAACTTCTTGTAGAATTCAGCTATAAATCCATCAGCATCTGGGCTTTTCTTTGTTAATACGTTTTAATTACATTTTCAATTTCATTGACTAATACTGGTTTATTTAGAATTTTTATATATTCTTGAATCAGCTTTGGTAATTCTTAGGTATCTAGGAACCTGTCCATGTTTTCTGTGTTTTCCATCCTATAAGAGTAATGAGGCTGACCTGTACTTTTGCCAAAGTATGTGTTTCTTAAAACATATTTTCTCATTAAAATTATGCAAAAGGTCTCAATCCTTAGACAGTAATGAATAAATTCACATCAAGCTGAGATTACAATGAGATTTTTCCTCCTTGTGGAACAATAGTATAAATATTGTCAAGTAAATTATTGAAAGATTTACTCTATAATACTTCTGGTCTGTCCCATGGTGACAATCTCTAAATACAGAGAATAGGGAAAGGGAAAATGTTTAGATTTAAGAGAAAAATGGAAACTCAAAAGCAAATTGAATTCAACACTTATTTCATGCCTTCAATTTCCTCCACAGTCACTGATATATACAGTTTCCATGTGAAAGTAGACTTTCATTCTGGTAGATGGCAAATTTTAACTGACTTATCAATTACGAAGTCCACCAAAACAATCTTAAAATTTTAAGTTGTCCTCGCTCCCTAATACAGTAAATCATGCTATCAGGCTTCTTGCAGTATATTTATTTTTCCATGTTTCCATTTGTGATGGCTTCCTTTCTTGTATTGCAACACCCCCTTTGTTCTACACTCTTCTCTTACTTTTACTCTCCTCATATCTTTGCTCCATCTTTCTACTATCCATCCCACTTTATTCCACTTTATTTCCAAGTCAAACTCAGCATTTCAGGTCTAATTAAAGTCAGATTTTCTTCTGGAAACTCTTCTTGTCCATTCCTCTTTCTAAATTACTATGAAGGACAGTCATGAAGAGTGATTCTATGTCATGACTTAATGAAGCAAAATGACAGAATGAAGAAGCTCCATTTTGTTTTTGGTTGGTTGGTTGATTGGTTGGTGGGTTGACTGGTTGGTTGGTTGGTTGGTTGGTTGGTTGGTTGGTTGGTTGGTTGGCTTTTCTGTACTAAGAATTAAACCCAAGGCTTCTATACTGAGACCCATTGCAGCTCTTTATGTCTAGCATTTTAGGACTGTTAAGTCACTAAATTTTCCATCCCAGGCTCAAACTTTTAGTCCTCCTCTTGCAGCCTCCCCAAGTGCTGGGATTACAGACACACACCACCATGTACAAAATGAAGAGTTAGAATTTTAAAAAGAGGATTTTAAGCAAGTCCAGCTCTGACATTTGCTGACTATACAACCTGATAACAGACTATGAGTTAAGGATACTGGTTATCATTAGTATTAACAGTAGCAACTAGAAATTGTTAAATCCTGATTTTGCTATTTAGTGCTTGTTCTCAAGTAAGACATGTAACCTCAGTTACTTATCTGTAAAATGAAGTATAGCTATGCCAATGACCTCACAGAATTGGGAAAGCTAAAGTAAAATAATAAGTACAATAGTGGTTGTAATGATTACTAGCATGGCTCAATTTAAGATGGAGTTAGGTTCCAATAAATTCATGGTACTTTGATATGCATTTAATACACCTAATTGCAAACATCATAGCTTAAAAAATTAGTAAACCATAGAGTATCCGTTCTTTACCTTTGTGATTACATGGCAGAGTGGAACCTGCTGCTCATGGCTGCTAAACATGAACTACTGTATGGTATATATATTTCTAGCCTGGAAAAAGACAACAACTCAAAGTACTTATTTTACTGTGTATAACTTATACTGTGTATAAGTTAATGTGTATAACTTTCACACCACTATAAAGTCAAAACATACTAATCAAACTACTATTTGATTATGGCCTGTGTGTATAAAAATATCTACATGAAAGATTACAAGAAAGCTACTAATATATTAAATATTTTCCATGGCACACTAGAATGCTTATACTATCAAATGAACTGAGAAGAATATACAATTGTTCAGCAATATAACTAAGTTCACAAAAATGTTTTTTATAAAAGACTATCAGGAAACAAGCCAAATTGCTAACAGTAGTTTTAGGAGCAAGGAGAGTGCTGAGTCAACCTTCTAAATTTAGTGCCAAGACTATATTTTAGATGCTCAGCTGAAGTTGCATTGCTGAGGCAACATTGGTGGTAGTAGAAAATACTCTTTTTACCATCCCTCTGGCAGAGCTTAGTAGGAAACCAGTCAACAAAGAGTGATTGGGTCATTGAAAGACAATGGCTCAATAGTTGGCACACTAGTTAACTACAGTTACCATTATTAGAATATGTCTTCCAATAAAATTGTTTCTAAAGGTAATTTATTTTTTCATTTAGTGCATGGTCTACGGGGTCTCACCACATAGATTGGATTCACAGCGATACTCCTGTTTTCAACCTCCCAAGCATGGGATTACAGATGCACGCCACGATACCCAGACTCAATCACTTTCTCAGCTCACCCTAGGGATGGGGCCAGTATAGCAGGTAGGGGATTGAATCCCGGGCCCCCGTGTCTGCTTAAGCAAGTGCTTTCATCTGCTGAGCTACCTTTTAAAGATAAATTCTGAAGGTCAGAGTTGTAACAATCCCACAGAAGAAGATAAGGAGCAAAGATAGGAGAAGTACTATGAATTTCAAATCCAGGAACAGGTTTTCCTTGAATGGGAATCAACCAACCTGTTGTGGCCTGCATTCAGATGTTACCTAAGCCTCACAGATGCAGAGTTTCACCTGCCTGCATCTAGGGTATGTGATGCTGGGGTTAATGATGCCCCACCCTGAGTATGGGCTGCACCAGGCAATAAGGTACAGCCTGAGTGCATGTAAAGGGCAGAAGCCCTCCGTCACTTCTGCTCTTTTGCTGTTTGTCTGTTGCTACCTCCTGCCTGCCCTGCAGTGCCACTCTGTCATGCTACCCTGCCTTAGAGCCAGCGAACTATGAACTCAAACCTCTGCAGACTCTAAACCAAAATATGTCTTTCTTTCTTCAATTTCCAGTGTTCAGTGTGTTGTCTCAACAATGAGAAAGTAACTAAGACAGCACTCGGATTTTTTATAATTAAAAAAAAAAGAATTTTTATCACTGATATGTGATTTCATAGACTGAGAATGATCAACTTTAGAAGGTTTAACTCAAGCTTGACATTGTATAACCTATAATATTATATTATCTGTTTGACAGTCTGATTGTTTAAGCTACATTCTTTAGTCTCAAAACCCAGCTCCAGACAAAAGGTCGGGTCAGAGCTGCAAGTCTTGGGTGCCTCTGTGGCCTGAGAATATGCAAGGAAGATGCCAGAGGGATGAGCCTGCTTACCAACGGGGGGTCGAGACTTTGTCGAGGATGCTCGAATGGTCTGAGCGAGGGAGGCGGCCAGCGCTGGGTGTCCCAGTAGCCTCTCAGTGAACAGGGCCTGCAGTGAAAGTACACCCACCTACCTAATGGGGCCGTTTTCCTTTGGGCTGAGATGGGCCAGAGATTATAACTACACCCCTGCCTCAACGTGGGAAGCTAACCACAGTGAGGACACTCCCTGTATCCGGAGTGGAAAGAAAGCCCCTGTGGCCTTCTTGCAAAAAAAGGCTGCACCGAGGATACGCCTGAGGGTGAGGGTGCCCCAGCTGGTCTGGACTGACTTGGCCTCTACTTCTTGTTAAAAAAACACATCTCTTGCTTTACCAGATGGCCCACTGCGTAACCTTGGTTCAGCTGTCCATTTCCTGTGACCATCTCATTAACAAAGACATCGGCTCCAAATCTGACCCACTCTGTGTCCTTTTACAGGATGTAGGAGGGGGCATCTGGGTGGAGCTTGGCCAGAATGAACAAGTACAGAACTGCTCAAACCCTGAGTTCTCCAAGACTCTGCAGCTTGAGTACCATTTTGAAATGGTCCAGAAGCTGCAGTATGGAGTCTATGACATAGACGATAAAACATCAGAGTTAGGGGATGATGACTTCCTAGGAGGAGCTGAGTGTTCTCTAGGACAGATTGTGCCCAGTCAGATACTGACTCTACCCTTAATGCTGAAGCCTGGAAAACCTGCTGGGCAAGGGACCATCACGGTCACAGCTCAGGTCTCAGGACAGCTGTATGGAAGTCCATGGAAGTGGAGGCCAGAAACCTAGATAAGAAGGACTTTCTTGGAAAGTCAGATCCATTCCTGGAGTTCTTCCACCAGGGTGACGGGAAATAGCATCTGGTATACAGATCTGAGTTAATCAAGAACAACCTGAACCCTACATGGAAATGCTTCTCAGTTCCCCTTTAGCACTTGTGTGGTGGGAATCACGGCACACCAGTCCAGGTGCACTGCTCAGACTATGATGGTGATGGATCGCATGATCTTACTGGTACCTTCTACACCAGCTTGGCCCAGCTGCAAGCAGTTCCAGCTGAGTTTGAATGCATCCATCTGGAGAAACAGCAGAAAAAGAAAAGCTACAAGAACTCTGGAAGTAGTTCTGCCAGGTAGAAACAGAATATCCTTCCTGGACTATGTGATGGGAGGCTGCCAAATCAAGTTCACTGTGAGCGTGGACTTCACTGGCTCCCATGGAGATCACTCTTCACCTGGCTCACTGCACTACCTGAGTCCTACAGGAGTCAACGACTATCTGACAGCGCTATGGAGTGGGCAGTGTAGTTCAAGACTATGACTCAGACAAACTATTCCCAGCACTTGGATTTGGGGCTCAGGTGCCCCCTGACTGGCAGGTCTCATGAATTTGCCTTAAATTTTAGTCCTAAGAATCCCTATTGTGCAGGTATCCAGGGCATTGTAGATGCCTACCGCCAAGCCCTGCCCCAAGTTCGCATTTATGGCCCCACAAACTTTGCACCCATCATCAACCATGTGGCCAGATTTGCAGCCCAGGATGCAAATCAAAAGACTGCATCACAATACTTCATGCTGTTGCTATTGACTGCTGGTGACGGATGTGGGGGCTACCTGCCAGGCTGTGGTAAATGCCTCAAAGCAGTGGTCATTGTGGGTGTGAGTGGAGCTGACTTTGAGGCCATGGAACAACTGGATGCCAATGGTGGACCTCTAAATGCATGTGCTGGGGAGTCAGCAGCCCATGACACTGTGCAGTTTGTGCCTTATCGTCGGTTCCAAAACGCCCCTCGGGTAGCACTGGCACAGCTGTGCTTGCAGAAGTGCCCACACAGCTCATCTCGTATTTTAAGGCCCAGGATTGGGTGCCACTCAAGATGCCTTCATCTCCAGCCAAGGTTCTGCACAGACCCCCCAGGCCTAGGTGGTGCTTTACATTATATACATGTTTGTGCTATTGCTACTGTTTAAAACAGGGTCTCACTTTGTAGTGAAGCCTAACCTTAAACTTATTATGTAGTCCAAGCTGGCCTCAGACTCATAGTGATCCCCCAGTCTTAACTTCCTGAGTGCCAGGATCATAGATATTCACCAGTGGCCCTGGCCTCTTACTGCTACTCTTGATTCCATGTGGTTGTCTTTTGCACCTGTCATTCAGTAAAGATCACTGCTGTGCCACTAGCCTGTATTCTTATACTCGAATGATTCTCATGCCTTAGCCTTCTGAGTAATTGGGACTACAGGGATACACCATTAGCTCTAGCCACTTTTATTTGGAGATAAGGTCTTGACAAGTAATCTAAACCAGGCTCCATCCAAAGTGTAATCTTTCAGCCTCAGGCTCCCACTGTGCTAGGATTGTTGCTCTTGGTTATTGCTATTATTTTGTAGTATTATTGCTATTGTTTTGTAGTACTGGGGATTGAAACTTGAGCTACGTCCCCAGCACCCATTCTCCATTTCCCAGTTCAGTGACAGGGTCTTTTAAAGTCACTGTGCTGCCAAGGCTGGGCTTGAGCTTGCCATCTTCCTACTTCAGTTGGGATTACAGGTATATGCCACCATGTCTGGCTAACCTTAGGTTTGTGACAGAATCTCACTTTGTAGTGCAGATTGTTATCTAAGGCATTGCAGATGAAATCACATCAGGTAGCTCAAATTTGCCTTGTAATGCTCCTGCCTCAGCCTTTAAGTGCTAGGATTATAGGCCTGTACTACCATGCCCAGCTCACAGATTTTGAGAGGGTATAGGATCCACTTCTACAAAGACAAAGCTATGTGTTAGATAGTCCTAAGACTTTTGTAGTACACATAAATTTATTGGGAAGGTTCCTACTACTGAAAATGTTCCTTTTTCTGCTCATATTAATTTGTGTAGGGGAAATAGTCCTCTGAGCCCTAGCCAAAGTCATGTAACTTGTCTCACAAAATGAACTTGTCTTTTTGAGACAGCCTCTTGCTATGCAGTTCAGGCTGGCCTTGTAGCTCAGGCTCATCTGTAATTCAAAACAAGCACTCCCAAGTGCTGGGATTACAAGTGTGCACCACCATAACCAGCCACAAAATAGACTTTAAAAGTTAGATTATTTTTTCCTTTAGAAACAAGTGGCTTCTTCAGACCTATCCCACAGCTTCTCCCACCTCCCACCCCAGATGAACTGACAGAATATGCAGATACTGATACCAGGAGACCTAAGCTCAGAGAATGAGCTGAAGATGGCTGGAAGTGACAGATCAAGTTTGTGATGTGTACTGTCCCTAG
>PVKA01050320.1:0-12788 GCA_004027165.1 Ctenomys sociabilis | reverse complement strand
GGGAGCGGGAGGCATCAGTGTTCCCAGTTATGGTGCCCTTCTGGCTGCGGGCAGCCGTAGCCTCTGGTCATGGCCAACGTGAGCATAGCAGAGGAAGTGCTCATACCGAGCCCTGGACACACCACAATGAGTGAATGTGAAGGCCAGAGAAGGCCGGGGCAGAATGGCGAGGACAGGGCTTGCTGAGAGTTCAGGGCGGGAGCCAGCCTCTTTGTCCTACAACTCACTTGGGAGAATAATTTTCCTCCCTCAGACCAAATGAGATTTCCCTGAAGCGTATAGTGCTCAACTCTAATTGTTTATTTGCATAATTGAAGACCTCAGTGTCAGAGTCTCACCTGCAGAGGATTCTGATTTGAGTGGGGTGAGTCCTGGGCCTGGGATCTTCAAAGGCCCCCTGGGTGGCTCAAGAGGCAGCCAGTGGACCAGAATGCATGCCGGAGCCTCCCTCACTGTGGATGCTTTCTCCCATGGGTGGGTGTCTGCACAGACAGACGCAATCCTTCTGACTTCTTTCCTTTAACTGTTTGCTTCTTTCTCCCACAGCGCCTCTGTCCGGGGTTGTTCATTCAGTTACTGTTGCTTTGGATCTTGCTTTAATTTTCACTGTGCGGCCCATGCTGCATAGCCCAGACTGGACTCAGTTTTGCAGCCCTCCTGCCTCAGCCTCCTGCATGCATGTGGGACTACAGCTCTTGCTTCTCGTTCGTCCTCTGGAGGTGCTCTGTAAGCTGCTGGCTCCTCTTCTCTCTGGCCCCTCTGAGTCAGCTGCTGAGCTTGTTACCTGAGTGTGGTGGTTCCCTGGCCTACAGCAGTGGCATCACCAGACGGTCCTCAGGAGATCAAGTTCTCAGCCGGTTGCAGAACTACTGAGTCAGAAATGGTGATTTGGTTTCAAACTTCATGCTTCTCCAGATCTCTGCAATGACCCCAGCTCGAGGGCCACTGCTCCAAGGCTGACCCGAGGCCAGGAGGGGGATTGTGTCAGTGGCTGGCACTGCTTGGAATTCACTGTGTGCCCTGACACTCCGTGCTAGGCCCCTGGCATGTGTCCCTGGCCCCTCCTGGCTGAGCAGGCTATAGTCCTCTTCACTCCCACCCTGTCTTGTTGCTAGAAAGAATGGGGCTTCGTCTTTGGCTTCTCTTCTGGGGCCATTGCTGCAGGGTGCCGGCTCCCCACCCCACCTCCTGGCCTCGCCCCTGGAACCCTGACTCTGTGAGAGCTCTCCAGCTCCCCCAGTCTGGAGACAAAGCTTCCCAAGGGGGCTTACTGGAGGAGCCTCACTTTGCGCTTAGCATCTCATCTGGTGCTGCTCAGCACAACTGGCCTCCCCCTGCTTGTGGGACTGCTGGGGACAGGCTTGAGGCCTGACACCTATTTCCTACCTACTGGTGCAGAGCTTTCCTCTACTAGTGTCCTCTACTGAGACGCTAGAGTGTCAGTGGGAATTATGGAGGAGAGGGTGCAGGTCAGGTTTCAAGCAGGCCCAGAACCTGAGAATCCCAGTGGATATTAATTAGCCTCCAAAGTCTCCTCTCAGCAGACTTTCTTGATCCTGACAATGTTGTCGTTGTCCAAAGCCTGACTGGAAGTGGCCTGCTTGGTCTGCGGCCTCCTGAGTCTGATGCTTAAGATCTTCCCTGACCTGGTTTCCTCTTCCACCACTATCTCCCCAGTGCCTGCCACCCCAGCCACAGAAATAGCTGCTTTTTTTTTGGTTCCAGGAATTAAACTCACACCCTCTTGCTTGCTAGGTGGGCACTATGCCACTGGGCTACCCCCCCCACCCCTGCTGTTTCTTGAACTTACTCTGTACTTTCGCATCTCCTTGAATTTGTTATTCTTGCTCAGCCTAGAATATTTGTTTTAGAAAAGACCCTCTATTTTCTTATTAAATTTCTGTTTATCCTCCAGTTGCCAGCTGAATTGCTCCATTTCCTATGAATTTTCTCTGTGTCCTCAGAATTGTTGTTTTCTCTTTCTTCCCATGCATTTCGTTTTGCTGGTGTGAGACATGCTTAAGGACATGCATCCTTCAAAGGTAAACCTCCTGGCCACACAGCCATGCTGTTCCCTTTGCAGCACCCAGCACCCAGTTAGAAATCGATACTGTATGGAGTCTCCATAGAGAGCTACATAGAAAGTCAACAGAGTTCCCGGCACAGATTGGCAGTGTACCCGGTCTGATCACTTATCTTAATTACCCGAGCTAGAACCACAGAACCTGTATCTATTCACACATCGACAACAAATTTTGGGGAATAAGAAAGAGACCCATGCCTTTGCACCTGCTATTGGAATTAAGCTTGGAAAGCCCCGGAGACACTGCTCCTTGTCCTGGGAAGGCCCCCTGCTTCGAGGAGCTCCCCTTCTGGGACATGTATGTTCTGTGTTTCTCCAGAGTCTTGAATCTTTGAGGAAGGGAAGTACCACCAAGTCCAGCCCTGTCTCAGAAGACTGTGCTGGATGACCACACGCTTCTCTGCACCAGCCGGGCCTGCAGCTGCACATTGCAGCCACCAAGAGAAGGAACCGAATTGGGTGAGCCGGGGCTTGGCGGAGCCTGCGAGAAGCAATAGGTCCACAATTTTAAGGCTCAGTTGGAGTGGAGTGCAGACGCCACCGCAAGGATTAGTCATTGTGGCTTGCCATCGTGGTCCTTTTTTTGTGGATCTTTGTTTATTAATCTTTCTGAGAGTGTTTTCATCTCCTGATTTCGCTTCCCAGAACCTAAGCTGACCTTGAGTCATGGCGGATGCTCTCAGAGTTCTGAGCGTCCACCCGCTAGAGACTGGCCTCTCCATGCCGCTGGGGGCCGTGTGGCTGTGGCCTCCCACTTCCTGCCTTCCACCTCCCGTCCTCAGGACCTGACTCACAGTTTCCTGATTCGCTGTCCTCCTTGTTTCCCTGTGACAGGCCCAGGACAGACAGGCCCTCCGCTCTTGGGAAATTTCTTTCTGGCAGTTCCAGGCTTGTTTCAAAACCCACTTTTTCTGGGAACACTTGTCTGATAAGTGCTGGCCTGCAGCATCAACTCTGAATTTTACTATATTGTCTAAAAACATGAACACTCAGCTTCAAAGCTAAACTGTGCAACTTATTTTTTTAGAACTATTTTGAATTAGTTTTGTCTTTTTCCCTCCCTCTCTCTTTCTGTTCCTCCCTCACTCCCCTTCCTTCCCTCCTTCCCTCCCTCCGTCCCTCTCTTTCCCTCCTTTCTTCTCTTCTTGTTCCTCCCTCTCTTTCTCTTCTTCTCCTTCCCGCTCTCCCTCTCGTTCTTTCTCCCTCTCCCTCTCTCGGTGATTGAACGCAGAGCTTTTTCTTTGAGTTATGTTTCCAGCCCCTTTTATTTCTTTTACATTGAGCCAGGGTCTTGCTAAGTCACTGTATTGCCCAGGCTGGGCTTGAAACTTTGATCCTTTTGCCTCAGTTCCCAGAGTGCCGGGATTACAAATGTGGTCACCACACCCAGCTTGTTTTGTCTTTTACATCATCAGTAAGGAGATCAGATGTAAAGTCTGACTCTTCTGTCTGGTGGAGCACCCACTCGTGCACACTCACAAATCTTGAGGGGTTCAGGTCATTGACAAGGATGGGCTGTAGGTTGCCCTGACTTAAAAACCTTGGCCTGTAGTGGTGATCTCTTCCTCGTGCAAGAAGGTCTTCTGGGGTTGTCAGGTTCTGCAATTGCATCCCTCACCGCAGTCAGGAGCTGGAGGTCTCCGCTGGGGACAGAGAAGCCAGGGCTGGGAACGACTTGCAAGCAGTAGGTGGTCTTGGGTCCCTGTGGGCAGGTGATCTCGGCCTGTGCTTGGTGTGGAGGCAGCGGGGAAATTTACCGAGGGAGAAGAAATATATATAACATTTCTTGCACCTGAATAGAGTGGAATAAACGATGCACATCACATGTAAGTGGAAGGTGGTGTGAAATACCTTTTCCTACCTGGCCTGGGGTGGTCAGGTTATAAACCAAGGCGTGAACTCACTTGTGTCTGTTTGTGGACACTGTGGCACTCCGGTATGTGCAGAGATCGATAATAAGGCAGACTACTGATTAGATGACTGCAGGGAAAGAAGAGTAAAATGCACTTGGCTCTTCCTAGTTTTCTCTCCAGTCTCTAACACCAAACATAAACCGTGGCTGAATTTGCATAACAACTGATCTCTTCTAAATTAATAAGCGCAGGTAAGATGCAGACATTTGAAGTGGTGCATTTGCTAGGTGTCACTGGAGAGCTGGATGAGTGCAGACTTCAAGGAACAGAGTGACCTCGAGGATTTCTGCCAACAGGATGTTCCTGGCTGGTGCAAAAGCCTGTGCAAAAGCCAGGGATCATCATGTGTGCAGAACATTCCAGAAACTTCTGAGGGAGCAGTGAGCTCACTTAGAGCAGGGGAGAGAAGAGGCATAGGACAGGAGGTGGGAGCAGCCCCTTGCTGTGGGGCTTACAGGCTGCTGTGGAGGTTGGCTTTCCAGTCAGAGATGTGGGGCCGTCTGCGGAGCTGTGAAGAGAGACATTGTCATGATCTGACTGACTTGCAGACGCTGAGAATGGGGGCAGAGAGGTGAGAAGGCAAGAGGGAGGGTACATGGGGGCTGGGTCAGAGACCACTGCAGGCAGCCAGGGCACCGTGGGGGAGGTGTGGGGAGTTGGCTGCAACCTGCATGTACTGTGCTCATGGAAAGTCAAGAGGTTTGTGATGGTCACGTGTAGCATGCGGAGAAAGAGAACACACAGATCTCCTTTTTGATAAGGTCTTGCTGTGTTGCTCAGATAGCCTTGCTCTTCTGGGCTCAAGTGAGCCTCCTGCCTCAGCCTCTAGAATGGCTGAGGCTACAGACATGCCCCTGTGCCACACTGCTACACCCAGTCTAGGATGAATCAAATTTTAAGGATGCAATAACAAAAGGGTAGAGGTGTCATCCACTGAGATGGAGAAGTCTTTGGAGGAATCAGGTAGGTGGGTAGGGGTTGGCTGGAATTTCAGGGGCTCAGGTGTGGGCAGGTGATGGGAGTTGTTTAGATAGGTCTGTGAACACTTGCATGTCTGGTACTCACATATACTTGGTAAAAATCTATGAAAGTAGTAATCTAAGTGCTTACTACTCTCCAAGCAGGCTATGAGACTGCTTCGTAAGTACATCCCCACGGACAGAACAGTGTGTGAGTGTGTGTGTATGCATGTGCGTGTGCGTGTGGTGCCCCAGCCATGGGTTCTGTGGATTCCTGCCTGGGAGATTCTGAAAGAGGCAAGAACTCCACCGTGGGAGCTGCCCTTAGCAGGCTTCCCACAGAGGCAGAGGATGGCTCCCAGGGGGAAGGACCGGAAGGAGGAGCACTTGACTGTTGCGCAGTGCACTTGTCCACAGAGACTTAGTTGATCTCACAGGTGAGGCCCTGTAGCATCCGTCCTGGTGTTTCCATGCACTAGATTCAGATTTTCTTTGCCCTCTGTCTCCCTCACCTATTTCCCCATTATTTTCTGGTTTTCTAACTCAGTTATTATTAATTTTCCTTGAGCCTGACTACTTTTCTCTCCAGCTCTGTCATACTGGTCTCAACCAGCTCCCCATAGCATTTGACTAGGAGCAGGCTCCCAAATAATTCCTCACGTGGGCTCAGCATTCCCTGGGTGGGATGAAGTTTGCCGTGGTGGATACAGTGGACTGTGTTATTATTATTCCATTCTATTGAGCTGTATCCTCTATTCAGGATACGGCGGACGCCTCTGTGACAGCTTATGTTTCGCCAGCTATCACAAGTACTCTAGGGATGAGGTAAGGTTTGTGGGAGGGTGCACCGAGGTGCCGTGTTCAGGTGCCTCCGCGAGGCCTGAACCTGAGCTGCATAGCCCTGCCCACAAAGCCTCAGCGGCTCATCAGCCTGCATGGTCTGTCACTGGAGAGTTACCCGCAGGTGTCTCTGTGCATGGCGTCTGTGGGTCTCGTCAGGGTGGGAAGAGCCAGCATCACTCATTTATGTGCTTGTGTTTCCACAGTGCCGTGTATGCAGTAGGCACATAATAAATGACTCCAGAGGTTAATGTGAATGAGAAGGACACACTGCCTACTTCAACCACTACAGGGTTTACAATTGCAGGCTGGGAAGCCACAGACCACCCTTGAGCAAAGAAAGCATCCTTTTATCTTACAAAGGCTTAGGCAGCTGCTGGTGTACACAGAGGAAGCTATGATTAAGGTTCAGGAAGCAGAGGGGGAAAACAAGACCTGTTGAACCTCAGGAGCCTGGATGGTAGGCTTGACAGTGAAGGCTTCTGAGGTCAAGACCAACCCGACTCACAGACTCATCTTCTGATTAACTTCCTTTAACGTCTTGGCCTTCATCCACAGAAAAGCACATGACCTTGGGGTCCTGTCTCTCATCCCCATGACGTTTTGTCAGAATTTGTACAAGGATCAGTCCTGAGGTGGCTCAGAACTGGTAGTAGCAAGATGTCCTCTCATAGCATCAGGAGAGATTTACATTCTTGTGGACACCACCTCCAACTGGCAAGCTGCTACCAATCGTATTTTAGAAGGGTATGGATAAAACTGCACCCAGAGGTTTCCTATCCACAGACTCAACCAGCCATAGATTAAAGCTACTCAGATAAAGTTGCATCTGACCAAGCATGTTACAAACATGCTTTTGTTACAAGTCCTCAAAACTTCAGTGTAACAGCTCTTTCCACAGCACTTAGGTTTCATTAGCTATCACAAGTACTCTAGGGATGAGGTAAGATTTGTGGGAGGATGCACTGACGTGCTGTGTAAAGGTGGTGTGCATATGTTAATCTCTTATCTGAGGGACACCCAGCTTTTGGGGCTCCCAGAGCTGACCCTTTATGGACAGTGAAGAGCGGCTGTGACTCACTGGCCCATAAACAAGAAAAGAAGTCAAACAGTTGCATGCTTCCAAGGCCTGATTCCCTGCCCATCATGCCACCAGCTTCATGTGGCATCATAAATTCACCAGTGAGCTGCCAATTCCTTGGCTTTATCTGCCCGAAACAATCAGTCCCTTCGGGCTTTGCAGGAGCATGGACTAGCACTTACGGTGTCTTCATAGCACCCGAGGCCGAGATCGCTGGCTCATCTGCTCACGCATGCCTGTGTTCACTGACTGAGCACAGGGACGAGCCCCTGGATGCCAGTGCTTTCAGCAGGGAGGGTCTTGGCACTCTAGACACCTGAGGGAATCAAGCCGCAATGCGGAGCTGCCTGTCCTCGGGGCTGCCTATGGCGTTAAGTTCCTCACACTGTCTGCTTCTTTCTCCCTTGTGGTGACAGACTAACTTGTCAGACAGACTCGAGAAGGAAGAGAAGATGTGTCTCCATCCTTCTCGTGCCTTCTGGGAGTCTTTCCACTCCAGTCACATGTCCTGAGGCCGCAGGAAACCCTTCTGTAAATAAAGAATGGAGAAAGCAGTTCCAGCCACTTGCAGCTTCATGAAAGAATGTTCCGAAATGGCTCTTTCATAAGAATAAGCCCGAGTCATCATTTCTTGATGGACTCGGCTCACCCACAGCCTGCGACATGCCTGAAGAGGGCATGCAGGTAGGGGAAGGGCGGACGCTCGTCCTTGTTTCCATTTTTATTTTTTATTTTATATTTTTGTACTTTTTTTTAAGGGAAGGGTCTACAGGGTGTTCAGGGTCTCATTACTAGATCAGACTCATAGTGATCCATGTGTTCACAGCCTCCCAAATGCTGGGATTACAAGTGCATGCCACCATGCCCAGTCTCAATTACTGTCTCAGCAAGCCCCGGGGCAGGGCTGGCACAGCAGGCCCCTGCACCTGCTTGTAGGTGCTTTAATTCACTGAGCTATGGCCTAGTTTCCATTCTTTAGAAAAGAAACCCCTCTGCACCCAGTTATGGGCCAAGGCCGCAGCCACCGCCCCCACTAAGCGTGCTCCCGCTCTGCTGCCACCGTTAGCTACGTTTCTCACTTCTCCTCCAGGTACTGCTCAGGACCTGGCTGCCTCCCTCGGTGCCCTTCTCCAGCGCCACATCCTCCGCTGGCTCGCTGCTTCATGGATGTCCAGGTGCCCATCCCTACGCAGCCTTTAAGGTTAACCTTCAATTCTGACCTTCTCTGGCAGTCCTGAGGACTGACCCCAGGGCCTCGGCTGTGCTAAGCGCGCTCAGTCAGGCTGCACTGCCGCCCCGGTTCTTTCCATTTCTCCTGAATGCCGCCCACTTGGGAAGATGATAGATCTTTGCTGGCAGACTCCACATGGTTTCCAGAGGTCAAACCTTTGCTCCCATTCTTCCTTTCCTCTGGAATTCCCCGCTCACACCACTGTCACTTAATATTCTACTCTAAAAAAATAAAAAAGAAAATTTGCTCTTTAATTAAGATGAAGTCAAAATTTCACTTCCTTCTTGAAATCTTTCCTGAGTGGCTTTCCCAGTTTCCATTCTTTTAAAAAGAAACCCCTCTGCACCGAATTCCATTTGAGCTCAATTCCCTCTGAGTTCTTAGCACTCCCGCCTTCTGTCCCTCCTCACTGGCTGGTCCCTGAGGCAGTGCTAGGACCCCTTCCTTGTGTTCTTCTTATAGCTCTAGGTATGGCATGGTGGCTTAGCTTCTGCTTGGGGCCAGGTGGGTCTATTTGTTTGCCAAGAGAGTTTCTGAGATCACTTTTATTGGACTGGAGTCAGCCACCTCTGAAACATTTCCATTGCGACATGAGGAAGACCTTCCTGAGTCCATGGGGACAAAGGGACCAATCTTGGCTATAATCGTGATATAGAGGGGCCTGGCACATAACAGGGACTGAATGGCTGCGCACTTCCCCTGGACAGAGCCGAAAGAGCAGTGGCAAGAGAGCACGTGTTTCCTGGGTGCAGAGTGGGCAGCACGGTGCCATATGTGCAGTGCCAGCACCAGTGATTCTTCTGGAGTTCCTTTTTCTCTTTAATGTATTTAGTACAGGGTTTACATAGACTGGACTCCTAGTGATTCTCCTGTTTTCAGGTGCATTAGTCCTCTGAGCTACCTGGCCAGCCCTTCATCTGGCGTTTCTAATGTGTGGGGCCTATTGTAAGCGATCCACATGCACCAATTAATTTCACTCTCACAACAGTCCATCCCTAAGTGGATGTCACTTTGATCAGGAAACTGAAGCACAGACAAGTTAAGCAGCCTGTTCACAATCTCCCAGCTGGTAGGCATGTCTTCTAGATACAGCCTGGGACCAAACAGCAGCTCTCAAGCCCACTGCCAGCTGGATTTCCTGTAATCCTGGCAACTTCCAGTAAGGCAGATAATATTAGTTTCATTTTACAGATGAGAAAGCTGAGTCTTCAAGAGGTTAAACACGGTGCACACGGAATGAGCACCTGACCTGGGAACCCGGCTCTGCATAGCAGTTGCCAGTACCATGCTTGGACTCTCCCTGCCTCCTCAGTGACCCAGTATCCAACCATTAACCTCTATTGAGAGGTTATGCAGACTGGCATGAGTATCCCAGGAAAATATCTCTCAAGAAGTAGGCAAAAGGCTTTTTTGGGGGTGATTTGGATGCCCTCTTCTTCGTGCTTATTATAGTGAAAATGACTCGAGCCAGCGGATTTCCTGGAAATGAGTGTCTGCCTGTGAGCCAAAGTTATGATGGACAGAACTGGCTCCCTGGTGGTGCATTCCCAGGAAATACCCAGCCAGCTGGTCAGACTTACTCAGAGAAAAATGCCCCTGTCTACAGCGTGCTATGGGTGCTGCTCAGGACTTCAGAAATTCTGTCTGATTCATTTATCAAACCGGGAAATGTTGTGTAACCTCTGCCCCCTTATGTCCTTATCTCCTGCTCATGTGTACCGGACGAGATTGCTCGCCTATGCGCACAGCGTCATCCTCAGTCCTGGCTTGCTGTGGGCTGCGTGGCTAGCGGGCTGCCATTTGTGAGCATAGATGTCCACTCCTCACTGATAACTAATGAAACGAGCTTTGTTACTCATCCAGTACCTCGAGAATTATTTTTAATGTAGACTGTCCTCTGTTGGGAAGGCTTAAGCATGATCCTGAGTAGAGATGGTAGCTGCACTAGATGCCCTGGTATCTGCCCTCTGGCTCCAGAGTTCTATAGAACCCAAAGGCAAGGAAAATGGATGTGAGTCTAAGCAGCCGTGGACAGTGAGACCTAAAATAGCAGCTAACCAGGGCAGCATGTGGCTCTGCATCCACTCTGACGGAGACATGAGTCTGAGAGCTGGATGGGACAGTGGGTGGCGACGGGGGAGCAAGGCTGCATTTGTTTTTATTTTTACACTCTCCTCACAATCTTGCTGTGGAGTCTCAGGCTGGCCCCGAACTCTTCTAAGTGGACCCAGCTGCTTTCAAACTTAAGCTCCTCCTGCTGCAATCTCTGTTAGCAGGCTTGAGCCACCTCACCTGACTCAAGGTCTGGTTCTTTATGCTATAATTTTATTTACGTCTCCTATCAGGGAGAGAATTTTTATGAGAATTTGAGGATATAAGAAGAGGGTCCTATGTGGCTGGGAGTCAAGATGGAGAGTGTGCTCGAGAACCCCTGTCCCTGGTGAACTGTGGGCGACGGTGGTGCCGCCCTTACGATGGGCTCCATATGTGGTGGGATCTTTCAGGCTATCAAAGGTTTTCGAAAATCTCCCATGGGAGTAAGCTACAGACTATGAGGGAGTTTGAAAGCTATTAAAACTAGGGCTCCACAACTGGGAGGGAGTTTTGCCATTTGGGCGGGTCTGTTCTCCATGATTGTAGTGTGAGGCAAAGAAGACTCCTGGAATTCCATCACTCGAGGTGCCTTGACTGGGGCCATCCTGGCAGAAATGGACCAGTGGCTGTGGTCTGGTCAATATGATGGGTGGCATTCTCTTACCTTTAATCTAAGGAGCTGCTATCTTGTTGACAAGATTAACCTCTTCACAGTTTCCCAATGGCCCTTAGTTTGCAGAAGACCTCGCCCATTTACCATAAGCCCAGCTACCATCTTCACTGGTTGGAGACTATGCGCAGTATCAGTAGGACTTGGCTCCCAGGGTCTTCTCACCTGAATGAGCTGCAGTTGAAAAGGGGTTTCAGAAAATCAAGTTATAGGCTGTTTTTAAAACTGCAGGCAGGACAACTGTGGCTATGAAGAGACATTTAGCACATTTAGCATATTTTCTATTTAAAGGGACATGAAGGAGGATAGAAGATACTACATTTATTTATTCACACTTGGATTGCATTTGTGATCAAAATAAATATCTAATATCACTAAAAGAAAATACAGTAAGTGCTTAGAAGATGAAAGACCAAAGGGCGAATTACAGTGAAACATGACTACTGTTTCACTTCTCCAGCTGGCTTTGTGTGTGCTATTGTTCAAACAATAGGAGTGCCTGGAACTTACTTTTCTTTTAAGGTAAATTGTAGAATTCTATTTTTCATACTGAACATACTTCATGTAGTGCATGTTTTGTACCAGTTCCTCATCTCAATTTATGTGGAAGAGTAGGGCAGAGTCAACAGGAACCACTTCACAGGGAAATGTTCTGTGGATTAAGGACACAGTGAAATGCTTGTCCTTTACCTTAAAAATAAGACAGGGTGTGCCGCCTTGCTGTTGAGGATGCTGGCCGCAAGACCATTAGCTTTCAGGGTATGTGTCTTGATTCATGTCACGAGAAGTCTCATGAGAAGCAACTTGGTTCTGATATGCTTGATGCTGCATGAGCAGAATTCATGCAGGGAGAAGTTTAGGGTTTCTTGCTTGCCAATAAAATATATTGTTTCAATGTGTGATAATGATGATGATGATGATAACAATAATAATAGGGTCCAAGCAACAAATGTGATTATCTAAAAACTGTCTTTTTCCTTCTCATTTAGCCCCTTGGAGATCTCCCAGGGAGCACCAGTATTGAGGCTAAAATTATGTTTACAGCTGGGACTCTGACAAGGGTATTTCCTACAGACATTTGCTTTGTATAAGGAGGTGTTGAGGAGGACTACGCATCTCTTTGAAAGAGGATGGGTCAGGACTCTTTGGGAGGAATGCATGGGCCTGGCACCAAAGGCTTGCTGCTGTGTGAGACAGACTCCAGAGAGGATGATGTCTTTAGATGGAGCTCCTCATTAAGGCTCTTTCAGAAACACTGAATGATGCAAGGCTGAGGAAAGACTCATCTGAAAGCAGCGTGTGGCTGGGCTTGGTGGCACACATGTATAATGCCAGCAAGCAGGAAGAAAGCTGAGGCAGGAGGGCCAGCCTGGGCTACACAGCAAGATCCTATCTCAAAATACCCAAACCAAGACAACAACAACAAGAAAAAGAATCATGCGTTTAAAACTTCAACTGGCTCAACAACTCCTATTCAAAAGTAATTTGCAATAATGAACAGTAGGTTAGGCAAATCTACAGAGGATGAAGTGTGGTGGATTTGTACTGTTCATGCATTAATTAACATCCAAGGATTCTTCAATGCTGAACTACTACTATTCTCAACTGGCAGTGAATTATTCTTTCCCCAGAATATTCAAGGGATTTAGGTTTGTGAGGCTGGAGTCATAAGAATATGTTCCAGGTATATTTAACATTTTTAATGTGTTACCGGCATCATGGTGGCTTGCTAATGGACAAGGCTTACCAAACATTTGGGGGCAGTCCTATGAGACAAACTTCTTCATTTTACTTTATTTTTTATCTCATTTCCTCCCCCCACCCCACCCCATCTCACCCACTCCCTCCCATCCCATCCCATCCCGTCCCATCCTGTCCCATCCCACCCCACCCCACACCATCTCACCCATCCCATCT
>PVKA01050319.1:0-12789 GCA_004027165.1 Ctenomys sociabilis | reverse complement strand
GTGTTGGATTGTGGTGTCGAGTTCAAGAACCTAAGGTAGTTGAATGTCAATGGAGTGCCCACTTTTGACAGGTGTAGACAAAGGAAGGGTTGTAGAAAGAAAAAATCAGGATGTGTGTGTATAGACAGTACAGTTGGGATAGATAACGCTGTGCTTCTACATAATTCTATGAGAGGCAAGATCTGCACTAATGGTGATTATTGAGGATTTCTGAATCTATGTTCATGAGGGAGATTGGCTTGTAGTTCTCTTTTTTAGTTGTGTCTTTCCCTGGTTTTGGTATCAGTATAATACTTGCTTCCAGGAATGATTTTGAGAGGACTGCTTCCTTTTAAGTTCATTGAAGAGTTTGAGGAGTATAGGTATTATATCGTTTTTGTTAAATTTGTTGTTTAATTTCACTCTGACCCATTGGTTGCTGAGTAAGGTGTTGTTTAATTTCTATATATTTAGGTGATTTTTATGTTTTCTTGTCTTGTTTATTTCCAGTTTCATTGTACTGTGGTCAGATAATATGCATGGGACAATTTCTGTTTTCTTGCATATACTTAAGCATGACCTATGGACCAGTATGTGGTCTATTTTAGAAAATGACCAACGTGCAGCTGAAAAACATGTGTATTATGTGTATTCAGCTGCGTTTGGATGAAACACTCTATGTATGTCCACCAAGTCTATTTGTTCCAAGATGTGGTTCAGTTCTGCTACTTCTTTGCTAATTTTTTTCTGGTTGACCTATCCTTTTAGGATAAGGGGGTGTCAAGGTCTCCTGTTAAGTTTGTGGTATTAGATATTCAATTTTTCAGTTCCGTTAAGATTTGTCTTACATAGTTGGGTGCTCCCATGTTTGATACATGACATTCATGAGTGTTACCTCTTCCTCTTGATTATTTCCCCTAACCGTTACATAGTGTCCTTCCTTATTTCATTTTATCATTCTTGGTTTTAAGTTGAGACTGTCTAAGAAGAGAATTGCTACCCCTGCTTTTTTTTGTGGTGCTGGGGCGTATAATATTGTTTTCCATAGTTTGACTTTCAGCCCATGAATTTCTTTATGAGTTAAGTGTGTTTCTTGTACGTAGCATATTGTTGGATTTTGTTTCCTACTCCACTGTGCCAGTCTATTTCTTTTAATTGGTGAATTGACTCCATTTATATTGATGGTTATAATTGAGTTGTATTGATTTACACTGGACATGTTACTTACCTGTTGTTGTTTACTCCTTTTTGTCCTGTGTTTTATTGTTTGCCCTATTTAGTGGGTTCCTTCTGTTCTTGATCATGGAGTTCTGATCATTTTGATCCCTCTCTAGAACATCTTTTAATAGTCTGTGTAGGGTTTGGTTTTTCATCATGAAATTCTTTAGTTGTTCTTTGTCAAGAAAGTATTTCATTTCTCCCTCAGACCTGAAAGAGAGTTTTGCAGGGTATAGTACTCTGGGCTGGAAATTGTTTTCGTAGAGGACTTGAAGTACTCTGCTCCATGCTCTTCTTGCCTTCATGGCTTGTGAAGAGAACTTGGCCATTATTCTGATGGGTTTTCCTTCAAATGTGATGTGTTTCTTTTGTATATTAGCTTTTAGTATATTGTTCTTTTACTGGATTTCTGGGATCTTGACTATTATATGTCCTGGTGTATTTTTAATTGGGTTGAAGTTATTTGGAGTTCTGTATGCTTTGATTGTTTCCTAATATTTGGGATGTTTTCTGCTAGTACTTCTGCCCATATTCTTTTTATATCATTCTTGTTGCCTCCTTCTTTCTCATTGATGCCTATTAGTCTCATGTTATTTACCTTTGCATCATCTTGCAGGAGATGAATTACTTTTTCCTGCATCCTAGTTGTTTTTAAGAGATCTTTTCTTACCTTTTCACTAGCTGTGACAGTGTCTTCAAGATCTGAAACTCTACTTTCACTCAAATGGTTTTGCAAGCTTGTGATTGAAATTTTAAGTTCCTCTTTATCTTTTTGACTCTGTTTCATGCAATCTATTTCTTTCCTATATTACTCATTTGAGGCATCTATCACTTTTCTAATCTCTATTTTTTATCAGTGTCTTCTTGAGAAGCAATTATTAATTCTTTTACTTCAGATTATTTTCTGATCTGATTTCCTCTATGTTTCTATATTTGATTCTTTACTTCAGATGCTCTTAATTCAGATATTTCTTTTTTGAGTTCAGGGATTAATTCTGATCTTAATTCCCTATTCCTTTCTGCTGTTATTTCTTTACTTCAGACACTATCAATTCATATGTTTCTTTATTTCAGAGTTTAATTCTGATCTGAGTTCCTCTATACCTTTCTGCTGTTGTTTCTTTACTTCAGATGCTATTAGTTCAGACATTTCAGCTGTGCTAGTTTCTTCTGCATTTTTTCTTAGTGGAATCAGGACCTGTGATTGCATTTTGCTCCTTCTCTTTGTCACTTTGTATAACAATGCCCTCTGACCTTTGGTGTAGAGCTTTGGTGCAGTTATAACCTTAGCACCTACTAAAATTCAGGTGCCGATATACCAAGTTGAAGTTCATCCAGTTGTGCCTCACTTGGGTCTGCGTACTGTGCTCAGCTCCTTCCTGCTTGATCCACCCTTTGAGGTGAACCTCTTGTGCCCCCCTGGCAAGATGTTTTGCTCTTGGATTAGCTGCGTGATTTTCACCCTAGTCTCTCTGCAGGGACTTCTGGTGGGGTCTAGGGGAGAGGGCAGAAGATTGCAGAAGCTCTCCAACACACTCACTGGGCCTGGGCTTAGGTGGATCTGGAGGGGTTCCAAGAGTGTGGTGGAAGTTTTCACTCACAGAGTGGGCTTGGGCCCACTGTGGGGGGTTCAGAGTCCAGGGAGTGGCAAAAGGTCTCTCTCCCATGGAGTGCCTGGGTTTGGTCCAGCAGAGGCAGGACACAGCACAGAAGCACTCCCACACACTCACAGGCCCTGGGATTGTGTGGATCTCTAGGGTTTCCTTTTAATCTAAAGAAAATATCTATCCTGCAACTAAGCAATGTGATTTCAAGATTATGCTGATAGGGGTCAGGGAGATTGCTCAGTAGAATAAGCACTTGCCTGGCAAGTGCCAGGACCTGAGTTCGATCCCCAGTTCCCAACACTACCCCAAAAGGATTATGCTAATATACTAAAAAAATCTCTTCACGCATTTTAAGCTGAGTAAATTTTATGATGTGTCAATTACACTTTAATAAATGTTAAAAATAACAGCATCTACATACTATTTAGAAATATAGAGGTAAATAACCAGAAAACATCGAAACATATTTGTGGTTGTTTCTTGAGGGAGTGGAAATAATGAATGGCAAGGAAGACTGCAGTTTTTAATAATAAATGTTTTGCATTGCTCTGTTTTAAAACTTTGTGCATGTATATATTTGGTAAAAACAAAAATGAATTGCTAGGGAAAAATACACACGAATAATGTGGAGATAAATCAGAAGAAATTGGATCTGATGTAGAAGCCAGGATTTTGCAATTTCATTTTGTTAGCTAGGATTTTGATAGTAGTCTGCCTAAAGCCACCAAATTTGCAAACCACTACAGTATTCAATATTAACATCACTCACCAATAGTTTATAGTATAATTCCTCTCCTTCTGTGCTCCTTTTAAAATGACATTCCAATTGCTGAAAAATGAAATTAGGTGCTTATGGCTACATATTCAATGAAATATAGAACTTGTCCAAGACCTGAGGCTTTCAACAAATAATGAATTGCATTTTTAATCTTCTATTATTTGTTGTGGGGTAACAAAGCAAAATAATTCTTGTTTTGGAAAGGGCAAGTCTAGTGGGGCAATTATAAGGCCTGACAAATACCAGTTGAAGATTTTGTAAAGCATGTTTTTCCACATCTCATGTCAGGATTAATGTAAATATAGTTATAATTGGGACATTCTCAACAATTCCAAAGGTAATGTAGTAGAAAAAAAAATACATTACATGTCAGGACTCCGGCCTGCCAGCAGCAGTTGGGACCTTAGGCAAACACAAGCCCTAGGGCAAGGAGTACAATATTCCATCTATATGGCATTACCTGCAGGGACGGTGACACTTACTTCCCACCTTCCTGGACCTATTGCTGGGCAGAAATGGGATGTTCCTCAACCCTCCCTTACATTTCTGATCCAGTACTGTTACTATGAAACAGAGAGTAGAAGTCAGTTCAACACAGCTCTTGCATTTGATGTCATATCTGGTCTACTTCACAGTCCTGGGAGGTTTTGTCACCATTTCAGAAATGACAGTGTTGTCTTCTACAAGAATGGATCTGCAGGAACTATCACTTTGATTCCACCTGCTTCCACAGAGCCTCATAGGGAATGGCAGTTTTAGCTATCATTTTGTATTCTAACAGGAATTTCAAATTTCTCCACTGCCTTCATAAGCCCAACCAATAGTTCTTTTAATTGCCTAGTTTCTATTGGTTTCCTATTTTGTTTATCTCTTATTTCATTTCTGATAAAAGTAATCTGTTCTTCTTGGGGAAAAAGTATAGACGATAAAATAATCTCTTCTTTGGTCTACTCAGTTGCATAGTATTCCTTTTATATAAATATATTATGTAACTATGTTTTTTAAAGAAAAACTTGGCTGATACTGTATATGTGGTTCTGAAAACTGTCTTTTATTGTTATTTTACAAGGTACCATGAACATCTTCACACACACGTGAAAATCCAGTAGTAAAAGACAACGTTGTACTTAGGTTGAAAAGCTGCTGGTAACAAGAGGAAACAATCAGCATAAGATTAAAGCATCTAGCCAGGCAATTGCCTGCCTGGGAAAGCAGAGCTGGCAATATTTTTTTATCAGAGAAATCGTCATTCAAGGTCAAAGCCATTAAACATAAGGATGATCTTCTAAGTTCTTCTGACCTCTACCTCCACCCCTCACTGCCCTTACACCTTTTGGGACCCTTGGGGGGTATGAATCCAGCAGCTCTCTTTGCATCCAGTGAAAATTACTCATCCTCTGTTTTTTCCTTAGTTCTTCCTGAGCCCTTGACACATCCGCACACTGTGCCATCACCTCCCCACTGCTCAAATGCCTGCCCTGCAGGTTCTCCTGAGAGTCCCTGGGGGAGTCTTCAGTTGCCCTATCAGTTTTTCTTTTTGCTTTCCGGGGCACATAATCTTCCACAGGACACTTTCTGGTGGGCTGCTGCTCACTAGTTGGCTGTACCTGGGATGCTGATGTGCTCTCACCCCGGGGCTTGCCCTCATTTTTGGACTTGCCCTGTATCGGTAGCTTGCCCTCATTTTCCCCTTGTACCTCCACACCTGGCTGTCTTTCCCCTTCCAGTTTTCCCTCATGGGCTGCCTTCCCCTCCATGTCTGGTTTTGCTGTCTCTTCTGTCTTTCCTTCATCTTGAGTTTCTATTTTGTCTTCTGCTTTGCCCTCATTTTCTGGTTTTTCTTCATCTTTTGTGTAGAACTTTTCCATGCTGTGATTTTCCCCTTTTGCCTATGTTAGGAGAAAAAGAAGAGACACAGAATACTAAAGGGCTAGGGAGTAGAATGAGCTGTTGACAATAATTGCCTTTCTTGACTTAGGGGTCTCCCAACTCTAGCCCACCTTTCAGGTGCAGTCCCACCATTACATGCTTTCTTTTCCTTCTGACTTCACACATATTCATGTGAATAAACCTTGCAAAAACAAAACAAAACAAGAAAAAAGCCTCTACACATGATTCTCCCTACAGTTCAAGGGGTGTGCTAAGAAATGTGTAGGAGCAGATTGATTCCAAAACTTCCCTGTGGCCTTGACTATGCGTGTATCAGCTGCAAATTGCAGTACTCCCCCAAAAGTTCATGAAACTGCAGACAGAACAGAACAATGGCAAATTATCAGATCTCAGGGCTTCTCTACTGTCTACCAGGGGCATCACGGATGATGCATCTCCCTCTTCTCACTTTCCTGTTCTCCCCTTTATCCCCCAGCTTTAAAGCACCATATCCCCCTAGGACAGTAATGGTAAATCTTTCAGAGCTTTTAGTGATAACAAAGTTCCCATCACTGCCCTGGGTCTTGAATAGGGAGAATTACAGGAGGGGTGACAGGCACAGGACATCACCTCACCAGCTTGTGCTCTGACTTAAGTCAATCCTACTTCCTGAGGTCCTCTGGCAGATACCTTCTCCCACTGACCTGCACCAAAACTAGAGATCTCTTCTTTTCTTTTCTGGGTTTCCACAAAATGAAGACCTGTAGAGAGATAAGAAGCAAATGGTAAATGCAGGAGTGTGAAAGTGAGAGTGACTGGCAGCTGGAACAATGATTCTTTTTGAACTATTTATTAAAACTTTCTCAACTTCTACTACCCTCTTACCTTCCTTTTGCTTTCTCTTATTCTCACTGTACAGTTCTCACCTAAGAGCCTCCTGTTTCTTTTTACTTGGCAATAGAAGACAACTTATATTTCCAAAGTACTTCTATGTGTCTGCATTATCTCCCAAATTCTGCTACCTTCCCTTGCACCAAAATGAATAGTGTTCTAGACCATGCCTCTCAGGACGCAGGTCTTGCTACACTAGGAGGAAACATTCCAACTCTCCCACTGCAGGGGACCCAGATGACACAAAGCCCAGGGACGCTGCTGAAAATAGAGATGTCAGAGGCAGGGAACAGGACAGAAATGGCCAGAGCACTTCTGTCACCCCCTCCGTAACTACGCACACAGAAAAACTACGTTTTCCTGCAGCACAAGAAACAAATGAAGTCCACTCTATATCTCTTTTTAACCTTGTTTATCTCAGAAACCAGTCCTCTTCAATTAGAAGCTAGTCTCCAGAACAAACCTCTAGTCTGCTCTGCAGCGCCTCCTCCTCCACTCATCCAACCCAGGGCCCCTCAGCCCACGATTTGCAGCTCCAAAATGGATGGAGGATGGAAAAGCGATAAGGAGAACTCAAGCCTGGGCTGGTTGCAGGATTAAATCTCCAAGTCCCGAGATCGTAGTCTCCCTCTCCCAGCCCACTTCATCAAAGGTAACTCTTTTCCTAAGGGATTTCAATTGTTACCCATTCTTTCCCCTGGATCTCTCTTAAGCCTCCCCCTTTGCACTCAGCTCTCCATTTGTTGTGCTAAACAGTGGGCATCTGGAACAGAGTGGAGAGGCGCCAGGTCTGCTCTACTGTTTGCTTTCTGTCATCCTTATCCCTGCACTTGCTGGATTTGCAGCTGTATGGGGGAGATGACTCCTTCCTTCTTTCTGAGAAGCCCAGTTACTGACCTGCACGGTTAGAGAGCAATTTCCCCCTTCGGTCCGTCAGTCTGAATTCTGCCTTCTTCCACGGAAATGGGGTGCTGGTACCTGGAAGAGAGGAACTTCTTCACTCGTCAGCTCCTGATCACGTGAGGGAAACGTCACCAGTGAGCAGGGGGTGGGGGCTAGATTTCCTCCCACTGGTAGAAAGTGCGTCAGTCTTCTTCCCTTCACTACTCACTCTCTCCTCTCTCCTCCCCTACCTCAGGCATCGCTGGAATTGTGCTTTCAGAAATCGAATGAGGTCCCTTTATGCTGTGGTATTTAGCTCCTGCGTTATCAGGGAAGGGCTGCATCTTCTAAAATTACTGGCCATTTAACACATCCCTGAGGAACTGAGTATTGTCATTCTCTCCTTTTACCTCCAGATACTTTCAGACTATTTCTCCATTTGCGACTGATGCTTATTTTGCCTGCAGTCCAGCCTTTCACCTAAGAAATACAAGGTGAACTGTCAAATAGGGACTCAAATAATTGAAATAGAGATTTTATTTTCTTTTAAAATGTTTTTCTGTTTTATTTACTTCTCTGAGCAGAAGTTGTTCTTATAAATGGAAAATTAATTCAAACAAATTTACTTGTGTTTAAGGTTAAGGGAAAAGGTCCAAAAGGATTCCAAGATTTTCTACTCAGAAAAAAAAATAAATTAAACTCATAATATTAATTTGTACCATCAGGAAAAGTAAATTCAATTATTACATACACAATTTACATTTAGAAAAATGTCATGAACAGCTCCTTCTGCCTTGTACTGTTTTTCTAAAATGGAGTGTTTACTACTCCCAAACAATTGCTAAGTGCTAGCGAGATTTGCTGTGATCTGATGGTTGGCACAATGTCAATTGTGAGTATTTAAACCTAAGGCACTTTTTTTAGTACGAGGGACTAGATCCAAGGGTGCTCTATAATGGAGCTACATCTCTAGTATTTACTACTTTTTTTCTAACTTGTTGTCACTAAGTGGTCCAGGCTAGCATCATGCAATCCTCTCTCCAAACCTCCAGAGTAGCTGGGATTAGAAACATCACCACCAGTCCTGACACCATGCCTGTATTTTCATTCAGAAGTTTAGCTTTGGAAAAAGCAACAAGCTTCAAGGTTGTGGAGGATGCAAGAAAGACCATCTCATCTTCCCTGCTCTGTCAATAGGCAAGAAAGGTACCGAGGTCCTAACCCTGTCCATATTCGACAGCCTTTCCATTTCTGGATTCAGGTATCTGGCTCTGCAACTCTGAAACTTTACGTGGACAGGTGACTGAGGTTTTGTACCTTTTCTCTCCCCAGTCAAATGTCTATAGGGATTACTCTGCCCCCCCCCAAAGGGAGAGGAACACTGTTAGTCTCATGAAAACAAGATCTATTTTAGACTCCTGTGGCTGAGGAGTTCCATGAATTCTGGAAAAGTGATAGCTGGGGAAAGCACATCTCAGACTTACTTTCTCTGTGCAATTAGTCACAGTGCCTGGATGCAAGTGTTCCTGGGCTCTATCTGCTATCTCATATGGCAGAAGATTCAGCCTGCTGGGTCTGTCAACTCTGGTATTTTTACCCCAAGATAACTAGAAGGAACCTAGCCTGACAGTCTATACTCATTGTGGTGCCCCTCAGTCAGTGCCTAAGGAATTTTGACATACTGACTATACTGATTGACCTACAGCAGGTGTTTGCAACTGACACAGTTTATAAATTACCCAAAATAGTATGAAGAGTTTCATATGCTCAGGAAATAGTAGATTATATAGTTTTTTAGAAACGGAATCCAAAGCACTGGTGGTGATCTATGGCATGCATGTCCCAGTGAACTATCTGTATCACTGAAAGGGTCAGGGAGATAGCTCAGTGGCATAAGTGTCTGCCTGGCAAGCGTAAGGACCAGAGTTCCATCCCTGGTACTGCAAAAAAGAAATAAAAAGAAGAGCTTATATTATTGAAAGCTGTAAAACATTTGGTGTCACTGATCTGTACCCTATGAACTTCAGAAAAGCTGATATATAACAAGTTGACAAAGTGAGAAAGAAATTATGAGGTATAGAAAAACGTCAGAAGGAAAAGCTGTTATTCAGGAATGAAGCAGGCAGAGGGAAAGATAAATAGAAGCTCAGCCATGTTAATGGGAACTCAATTACTCTTTCAGTTCAGGCATCATTAATTTGTAAATCCCCTGAAATTGTGTGTGTGTGTGTGTGTGTGTGTGTGTGTGTGGTGAAAGGGTAGGATATATACATTTATTCAGTGTGTACATTTTGCTGTCATGAGATGTTCAAAGAGATATATGATATATAAAAGATGAAAGCCACTGACTTAGAGAAGTTGATTTTGTGTATATACTATTTTTAAAAACACAGCTATCCTTATTTTCTTATTTTTGGAAGAAAACAACATAATGTAAAATTAACAACTTAAATGTACAATCCAATGACATTCAAAATGATGTGAATTTTGAATGTCATCTCTACTTATTTGCACAACAGTTTCATCAACCACAAAAGAGATGCCATGCTCATTTGATGATTAAGCTTGATTACTGCCTTGACTGGTTTGAGACATGCTTAGGAAATTAGTGAAGCACACTCCTGGGAGGACGTTTGCAGAGATGGTTGGCAAGTGGGGAAGCAAACTGAGAGGGAGGTACCTTGCCATCCAATCGCTTAGGGGCCCGGATTTGGTGGGAGGAGCAACAGCAGAAGAAAGCCCCTGTGCACAGGATCCTGGGCCCTCTCAGCTTTACCCCACCACACCTGCTATGATGTATCTACCTTGCACAGGCCTAAAAGAAATGGATCCAGCTGACCTTGAACTGACACCTCTGATCTATTTCATACAAATGCAATTATTGAATATGTGATTTTTGTGTGTGAGTTATTTCACCTTAAGTATTATTTTCAGTGATATTCACATTGCATTATGTACAATTGTATACTAATATATACTTGCTTCCTTTTATGACTGAATAATATTTAATTGTATATACAGCTCATATTTTGTTTATTCACAGGTTAATTAATATATATTTGGTTGTTACTTTTTGAATGTTGTAAATCATGCTGCCATACATTTTCATGTATAAGTTATTTTTTGCTTGCTTGGGTCTTAATTTTTTAAAGACAGAACCTCACTATGAGGCCCAGGCTAGCTTTGAATTTGTTATGTCATCCAGGGTAGCCTTGAACTTGAGATTCTCATGCCTTCCAAGTGCTGGGATTACAGGAGTGTATCACCATGCCCAGCTTCATGTATAAATTATTTTTTTGTGAGGGGATACATTTTTGTTTTTCTTGATGGTAAACCTGAACTATGTAAATTTCTGATGAGTCATCAAACTGTTCCCCAGCAGCAGCATTAGTTAAGATACTTACCAACAATGTGTAATGGTTCTATCCTCACAATAGTCTTGTGAACAATTAATAGCTTCCAGGTCCTTATATTTATCATCCTCTTGAGTGAGAAATTGCTTTGATTTGCACTTCCCTAATTACTAATGATATTGAGCATCTTTGAGTGTGACAAACATCTTCTTTAGAGAACTCAAGTACTTTGCCTATTTCTTAATTTGTGTCATTTTGTGGTAGAATTTTAAGAGTTCTGCATATATCCTGGATATTAATCTCTTATCAGATATTAGATTTCAAATAATCTCTTCCTAATCTGTAAGCTGCATTTTAGATGTTTTAGATAGTGTCCTTTGATGCACAAAGATTTTTAACTTCAATGAACTCTATTTTTCTCTTGTTGTGTGTTTGGTGTCCTGTTTAAGAATGTATAATCAAATCCAAGGTCATAGATATTTGCTTCTTTGGATTCTTCTAAGTTTTATATTTTTAGCTCTTACATTTAGGTCTTTAATTCATTTTGAATTAGTTTTATACGAAGTATAATTTCAAATGCCTTAATACATTTTGAGATTCTTTTAATGGAAAGACATAGTACATTGTTACACAGAAAGAAGAAATTCAGAATTCTGTTAGTTGTAGATCCAAACTAAAGACTACTTGGGCTGGCAAGATAGCTCAGCGGTCTAGAGCGCCTCTCAGGGACTGCAGTTCGAGCCCCAGCACCACATGCCATGCCAGCCCCTCCCCGCAGGGCCGGCTGAGCTCACCCCCCACCCCCGCAAACAAAAATCCGTGATGTGTAGCGAGACACTGTAATAAATAAAGGAATTAAAAAAAAATCAAACTAAAGACTACCAGATAGGACCTCACAAGGGTCTTCATGTAAGTAACTGTGAATTATAGTTGTAAAGACTTGTATATGTACAACACAGTGGGCGGTAGCTAGTTTTGATTAGATCTCTGTGGACTGGGCAATTTCTGAGGCTCCAAGTACAGTCTATTCCAAGCTTTCTGGTATCAGGAAAGTGAGGGCCAATGTGTAGTAGCACAGAATATGCACAGTTAATAGGGAAAATGAGGGGCTAGGGAGATGGCTCAGTGGAATAAGCACTTCCCTGGCAAGTGCAAGGGCCTGAGTTCAATCCCCAGTTCTGCCAAAAAAAAAGATGCAGGGATGTAGCTCAGTGAAAAGATCCCAGGCTCAATAGGGAAAGTGAATGGACTATGGAGTTAATTCAAATATGCAAGAAACAGAACTGACAGGCTTCTCCCTAAGGTCTCAAAATTGCATCAAGATTCCATTAATGCAAACAGAATATTACAATTACAGTCTTGTCACCTTCACATCCATTTTTGAGCTCAATTATTTGAGTATTTGAAAGACACAAATAGTAGAAAAGACTTTCAGATATTAGGACATAAGCTGTTGTAACAACAGAGAAAATGTTTTATTATAAGAATAAAAATCAAGCCAGGCGTGGTGGTGCATGTTTGTAATTCCAGCACTCGGGAGGCTGAGGCAGGAGGATTGTTGTGAGCTTAAGCCCAGCCTGAACTGCATAGTGAGACCCTGTCTCAAAAAGACAAAAAAAAAAAAAAAAGAATAAAAATAGCCTCCTCCCACTGGGCCACTGGGGTCCAGGTAAACTGTGAAGAAGACACAGAGACCAGAGGGAAAGGCAGCCGCACAGTAAGGCCTCCAGCCAGGGAGTGCAGGATGGACAAGTGGGACTACTGACATGGAACTGTCAGAAGCAACAGTAACAATACAAGCCAACATTTAGATGAACTAGAATTGTACTTGTGAACAAAGACACACAGAAGAGAAGCAGGTGGCTGGGGCTTCCCCTTTTCTCCTTCTTTTTTTTCCCTTTCTTTTCTCTTACATTTATTTTCTCTTTTCTAAATGGCTAGGGAGAAATCAGTGGCAGGAAACTAGTCCCATCCGCCATATCACAAACCAAGTTCAAATAATCCCTTACTTACTTCTTCATTCTTTTTTTTTTTGAGGGACCAGGGACTGAACTCAGGCCCTTACCTTTGTCAGGCAAGCGCTTATTCTACTGAGCCATCTCCCCATCCCCTAAAATTTTTTTTGAAATTTGTTTGTTTTGGGGAACCAGGGATTGAACTCAGGCCCTTGCACTTGCCAGGAAAGCGCTTATTCCACTGAGCCATCTCCCTG
>PVKA01050318.1:0-12789 GCA_004027165.1 Ctenomys sociabilis | reverse complement strand
AACTACCTTAGGTTCTTGAACTCGACACCACAATCCAACACAGTCCAGCATTCTGCAACCATAGGTAGTTATTCAAAGAAATTGTCGACCATATCCATTTACAGCTCAGCTTAATATTATGGGCTCACGATGTATACTTCATTTTTATACATTTATGCTTTTCTGCTGGATGGTTAAGACCTAGGTAGATCCAAACTTAGCAATTTATCAAAATCACCAGTTTGTTTTCCTGTTGCTGAATCCAGTGGGAAATTCTTCTTTCCTTCCTTAGCCTCACTAAAACAACTAAAATTGTTGACTACTTCATCCTTGGGGTCTTTGAAATGTGTTATTAGCATCTATGTTATTATCATTTCTTGGTTTTTGTCCTACCATATTTCTCCATTTTTTTCAGGTAAATGTTTCAATCAGCATACATTCCTTAATTTTGATACTTCCCACATCTATTCCTACAAATCATAAAGACATCACTGTCATGATCCCCAAATATTTATGTCTAACAGATGCATGCATTTTGTCACATTACAGACATCTCATATTCAAAAATTCAAATTAAACCCATCATCAAGGAATCCACCTCCTGTGAAAATCTCAAGAAAGCTTTACCACATTTTCTATACTTAATGACTAACATTACTAAGAATTTTACAAGCCCAAAGTCTGGGTATTAGTCAAGAATATCCTCCAAAGTTTTATTTAAGGATGCTAGTTCTTTTTTTACTTTTAAAACCTAATTTATCACAAATCTTGTTTATTTTCACTCATTGATTTTTCCTGACTCTATCCCTTTTCCCCTAGTCCAACTTTAACTCTTACTACTAGAGTATTTTGTTTTGTTTAGCTACTACTAAAATTTTAAATATTACCTAGTTTACATCTACACCTATATTTTCCTTATTATTCTTTCACCATGCCCTTCACTTATATGTTTCTTTATTTCACACTTTAGCTTAGTGGTTTTAAAACTGTAGTTCCTACCCAGCTATTCTTCTTCTTGGAATCTTCCTAAAAGAATTAAAAGCCTCATACTATAGCAATATATGAACATGTCTATAGTTATACAATTTTCAATACGATAATCTTGGAAAAAGCCCCAATTCTTATGGAAGAGTGAATGGATAAAGAAGATGTGTTGTTTACAAACACAATGGACTACTATTCTGCCATAAAAGACTTTACCCTTAATTAAATAAACCTGACACACATTTTTAACTATCACATTGTTTCTCTGGTTGGGCACATAAGGATTAAAATGTATAATAAATATTGGGAAAGAAGAAAATGTGAAAATTGGGATGGGGAAAGAGAAGGAAGAGGTAAGAAGAAAGGAAAACAAAAGAAACTATAAGGAAAAGATGAAAATTAAGATTTATAAGTAACTAAGATGGCAGTAGAAGGGACCAGACCCATGGACCAAGTGTGGCAAGGCAGAGCAGTAGAGGTGATCAGAATCATCAGGCCAAGTGAAGTGGCATGGACCCAGGAGCAGGGGGTGAGGCTTGCACTGGACACTGTGAGCTGAGGCATACTGCTAGATCTAGCAGGGGTCAATACTGAAACTCAGACCTACTAAGAGGATCCTCACTAGAAGGAGGTGACAGAAGATAACAGGCAAACTAGTCTGACTGAAAGACTCCAGGTATGTGAAGGGGAGGTACCCAGACATACTTCAGGAAAACTCACTTAAATCAAAATTCCCATTTTAGGATAAGCTTTGTTATATATAGTGTTAGCTACTATGTCTAAAATATAAAATGTTTAGTTACCAAAGTTTGTCCATTTCTAAAGTTCACATGCTATTATTAGTATTGTGAACTGTATTACCGTTACAAGGTTACCATATCTGCCTTAACCACATGTTCACACTTGAATAATGATTTGGGAAGACACTGGGGTAATAACCTCATCAAAGCTGATGGATGGAGAACAGTGTCAAATAGAAACCAATATCTGACTCTGCATCAGTAAAGAAGGCAAATTTTGGGAAACACACAAAACAAGAATCTCTGACACATAAAATGTATCTAAATAACAGACTTTTTACAGATAAGACATAATTGCAGTGATACAGCTACTTACTATCAAACTTTCAAAAAAGTGTCACAGAAATCAAAATAAAGAGTTCTTTCTGAAATAGAAATGACAAAATGAAGGAGGAAAATGCATTCTTAGGTCCCTAGTCCACCCAGAAAGAATGCAGGTGACATCAGCATTGAAGGTATTGGAAGAGACATACCTGAAATCTCTGAAATAATAGCAACTAAAGTAAAGAAAAAAAACACAGAAAGGTACAGAGGAAATCAGATCAGAAATAATCCCACCATTAAAAAAAGAAATGATAATTATAATGAAAGAATTACTAAAAGTGTTTAAAGAACACAGTGATAAAAATAGAAGATAATAGAAAAATGATGGAAACTTTGAATGAGAAATATAGGAATGAAATAACCAAGAAACAGACTGAAAGACATATATAGGAAATTAAAACTCCATCACACTTTGGCAAAATTGTTTGAATGAAGTGAAGGTAAATTTTCAGACCTTGAAGACACCATTACAGCTAGTAAAACAGTAAGGAAATATCTCTTTTTTATGACAAATGATCTGTATTTATTTTTAATAGATTTTTTGACATAATGGCATATAATAAATTTCATGTATTTAAATTTTGACACATAATTGGCATATAACATGTTCCATATACATAAATGGGGCGATAAGCTAGGTTGTCACAAGCATGGCATAACTGCTTGCAAACCAGCATCATGATTAAATAAATACCTCTAGCCACCTTGTCATGGATGGGGCTGTCCAGTTTCTTATTAGTACGGATGTGTTAGTCTTCTAGAATTTATAAGGGAATCACCTAGTATCTATTCTTTTTATCTGGTTTCTTTAATTCAAGTTAATATTTTTGAAAAATCACAAATACTGTGTCAACTATGCAGTTATGTCAATAGTTCCTTTCCCCCATATTGATGAATAGTATTCCAAAGTATGATTATAGCATAATTTATTTACCCATGCACATGTTGGTGGACATTTCTATTGCTGCAATAACTAAAGCTACCATAAATATCTGTGGACAAATATATATATATATATATATATATATATATATATATATATATATATATATATATATATAATTTCTTTTCAGTACCACTGGATCTAGGAAGTAGAATAAATGCACTATTTGATAGATATATTGCATTTTTAAGAAACTTCCAAATTTTTTCCAAATATTAGCACCATGTCACATTCTCACTGTCCTGTATATTCATCAAGTTCTAATATTGTCAACTTTTAAAAATTTTAGACATTTAAAAGTGCATCTTATCTGCTTAGGCAGACAGAAGGACTTGGAGTTCAATACACTCTTCTGCTGTGCCAGCCCTGCCTCCAGGGCACACTGAGAGGGCGATTGAGACTGGGCATGGTGGTGTGTGCTTGTAATTGCAGCACTTGGGAGGTTATGAACAGGAGGAAGGGAAATATCTCTTGAAAACCACTATGACTCAGGAAATACTAATTCAACAGCCACAAGATGATGCTAAGGAACAAAATAAGACTAATAGGCAAAAATGGGAAAGAAGGATCCAACACAATGGCATAAAAAGAACATGGGCAGAGGTAATAGCAGAAAACATCCCTAATATGGGGAAACAATCTAACACTCATGTAACTGACACATATAGAACTGCAAACAATGCCAACCCAATTAAATCTACATCCAGGCATATAATAATGAAGATCCCAAAAATTCACCACAAGAACAACCTACTAAAAGCCACTAGAGAAAGAAATAGATCACATTTAAAGGAAAACTCATCAGAATAACAGGAGATTTCTTATCATAGGCCATAAAGTCAAGAAGAGAATGGAACAAAGTATTTCAAGACCTACAAGAAAACAAATTCCACCCCAAATAGAAATAACCTATAAAACTCTCTTTGAAGTTTAATAGAAAACTAAAATACTTCCATAACAAAGAACAAAAGAATTTAATGACAACCAAACCAACTCCACACAGAATACTAAAATACCTTCTAGAAACAGATCAAAATGACCACAGCTCCATGAGTAATGATAGAAAGAACTCACTGAACATGGCAAACAAATAAACACAGGAAAGTAGGGAACCAACAGGAGAAAAATAACATGACAAAAATAAACCAATATAACATCAATTATAAGTACCAATGTAAATAGTACTTCTTCAAGTACAAAGATTTGTACTTTTTCAATTCATCAACTAAAAGTAATAGACTCACAGAGTGGATCAAGAATCAAAATCCAACAATATGTTATATACAAGAAACACATTTAACCCAAAAAGAAATACAGGGGCCAAGGAGATGGCTCAGTGAAATAAGCACTTCTCTGGCAAGCACAAGGGCCTGAGTTCAAGACCCGGTTCCACCAAACAAAAAAAAAAAAAAAAAAAGAAAATGAAAAGAGAAATTATACCATGCATATTACCTGACCACAGTGCAATGAAACTGGAAATAAATGCTAAAGAAACCACAACAACCTCACAAACCTATGCAAATTAAATAGAACCCTTCTCAGCAACCATAAGGCTACAAATGAAATTCAGAAATTCAACAATATCTACAAGTCAATGAAAATTCAAAGACAATTAAACTGAATTTGTGGGATGAAATGAAAGCAGTTCTCAGAGAGAAATTCATAGCAGTGAACTCACACATTAGGGAAAATAGAAGTAAAACAAACACCCTAATGCTGTAACATAAGCTTCTAGAAAAAGAAGGCCAAGCCAAAAGCCCAGTAAAGACAGGAAGTTAGGCAAGAGACAAGAAAAAAATGTCATAGGACTACCCTGCTACAATGCCATATATGGCTAGATTTCTAAATTTCTGTGTATAAATTTATAATTATTTATTTATAAATTTTGCTTTTTTTCACATTCTGTAGGGATTTAAATTTAGCATATCAATGATTGATGGAAAACACCTATTCCATGTTATGTCTAAGGGATTTGATATTCAGACAGATACTGATATTAAGCTCAACAGTCTATGTTTTAGGGTAATAATATCATTAAGCGTCTCTTCAGGAGGGTTAACAACATAAATTTTCACACCAAAAAATTAGAGGAAAAGATGGGCAACAAGGATAGCCAACATTTTGGCCCTAGCCATTCAGCGTTACTGAGGAATCAAGACATAAGAGAACCTGTACTGTAACAACCTATAACTCAGTGGTGTTCCAAATTTTCTGATCAAGGAGATTATGGGGTCATAGAGGAAAGTGATCTGCAATCTATAATGCACCTAAAGAGAGTCACCTGGAGAGAAAACATTCTTTCAAGCTTTCCCAGAGAGCAAATTGGTCAATCAATGGCTGTGACTCATCCACATGGCTGACACTGACAAAAGATCTTCAAACTGCTGTACTGGGTTTCAGGTTAAATACTGAGGGGATTTGACAGACCTTGTAAGATACAACAGTTACATTTCCTATTATATAAGTCATGCTTTATCTTGGTCTCAGCCATCCAGCAGAAAAGTATAAAAACAAAGTATAAATAGTAAAGCAATATTAATATGCTGAGCTGTAAAAGGCTCAGGACAAAAACTTCTGACAATTCCAGTTTTACAGGTCACACACTACTATTATGTTCTACTAGACTATATTCGATTGCTTTGTTGAATTCACACACCTACAACATTTAAATGGCAATGGACTACCCATGTCTGACAAAGCTAAGCAAAAAAGGGGATATAAATTAAGAACCATTTTGTAGTGAAACACATATATATTCATTTTTTACTGAAATATATATATATACTTACATATATTATATATATATATATATATATATATATTTCACTACAAAATGGTTCTTAATATATGATACATATAAATATATTCAATGCATAATATATTATATATTTGTGTATATAGATATATATTATGTTACATATTTATATTATATATTTATATAAATATATATGTATATATAAAATAGTTAGGAAAGGTATACATCTACTTTCTCTTAATTCAATGAGAAGAAAGATTTGTATTCATAGTGTTTGGACAGGAAATCATGTCTGCATCTTATAATATGAATAACTACTAAGAAGACAACAATATGCAATGTAGTAATTATTGTAGCTGTCCTACTAACCTGTTGTGACTGTTTTATTGCTATTTATTTCTCAATAAAATTAATAAAAAATAAAGAAATAAAAAAATGATAAACTCGAAGCCTTCCTATGTAAGTGAATGCCACTTGAAGATATACTCATGAGTGAAATAAACCAGACCTACATGTGTAAATATCATAGTTTCCCCAGTGTATAAACTCAAAAAAGAAAAAATAAAAATTGAAAGGCATAACAGGACTTAGTGGAAAGCGAGATCTTGAGGATTAGACAATGAAGAGAGGGCAAGGAGAGAAGCTAGGAAACATGGCAGGCGCAAAGGCATATATTTATATGCACAAGATGGATAAGGCAATAATCCTGATAATCTTCAGCACGTTTTTGAAACTAGCAGTTAATTAGAAGGATTCTCACCCTAACTAACTATATATGCTGATAGCTGTAAACTAAGCAACTGCACTGAAGAAAGCAATGTGTAGAGAGCCAGGCCTGAGACTGTGTGGCCTACTCCAGCAGCCTCCTTGAACCCGCCCACACCCGCCCAGCCCCAGAGACCAGCCTGAGACCACACAGCCCACTTTGCCATCTTCCTGGATCCCGCACACGCCTGCCCTGCCCGAGAGACTGGCCTGAGACAGAGGCTGACTCTGGCGGCCTCCTGGATCCCGCCCCAAGTTCTCGCAGGGAGTGGGAATTTGCATGACTCACAAGGCTTCCCAGATCAGTGACAGTGTGGTGAGTCTGAGGGAGAGCCTTCGGCTTCTTCCTGCATGCACTATCCGGATTCCTGCCCCGAAACCTCCAAGACCCACTTGCCTGAAACCTCAGGACCCACTCACCAGCACCTCCCCAGATCCCCTGCCCAAAAACCCACGAAGTGAGTGGGAATTTCCCTGAATCCCTGGGTATCAAAGTTCAGTGAGTGTAGAACTCCAGGCCCACCGAGGCACAGAGACATTTCCCAGGGATTCCATGCGCCGCCCCCCCCCCCCCGTGGCCTGACACCCAGTGCAGCTCGGCCAGTGAGAGCTACAAGCCAGCCACACCAGAGAAACATTTCCCAGCAATTGCCGGTCACACGCCACGGCTCCAGACCCAGTGCAGGTAGGCCTGGAGTGAGAACACCAAGCCTGTCATGCCAGAGGGACATTTCTCAGCAATCCCCAATCGCACACCATGGCACAAAACTCAGCACAGCCCGGCCTGTGAGTAAGAGCTCCAGGCCCGCTGTGCCAGAGGGACCTTTCCCAGCCTTCTCAGGTTCTGGCCTGTAGACCCGGACCCAGCACAGGCTGGCTGACACAGTACAGCCTTCCCATTGAATAAGACCATCCACTATCGTTTTCTGAGCCCAGAAGACCCACCAAAGCCCAGAACTGCCCAACAAGAGAGAGAAATGCCTGACACAGGAGGCCTGATTCTGGCAATTTGTCAGAGCCTCGCCCCAAAGCCAGCCATTACTTGCTCTGCATCCCAGTTAGGTTCATGCTCGCCTGAACAGGGAACCAACAGAGGGGAAGCACAGGAGCTGTAGCAAAAAGGAACTGAACACAACAGGTAGATCCAAGATAGGCATACCTGAATAATCTCAAATTTAATAGACTGGCACCCGAATCTCATAATAAATTAAGGTTATAGCTGCACCAAAGCTGTACACCAAAGGACAAAGGTGAGTGCTACAAAAAAATGACAAAGAAAAGGGGACAAACGCAATCCCAGGCATTGACTCCACCAGTAAGGGAAGAGGACGCTGGATCAGCTGTAATGAATGAATTAACAGATACAGCAGGAAAGGAACACCAGCAGAAAGATATAGGAGGAAATCAGACGAGAAGTAATTCCCCAAATCGAAAAAAGAAATATCTGAATACATAGTATCTGAAATAAAGAATGAATTCCAGAAACACTGGGAGGAAAAACAATGCTCACCCAAAACAAGTGCAGAGAGCACTATTCCAGCTGAAACACGCATTCACACCATTTGAAGCAAAGACACAACCGCAGAAAGGTCATGAGGAATGCAAAGCAGAAAAAAATTCTGAAACAAAAAAAAAATTATTTGATAAAAAAGAATTTTTGAAATCATAGCTTCCGAAATACAGAAACAAGTCCAGAAATATACAGAGGAAACCCAACTTAGAAGGAACACTACAGAAAAAGAATTAATAACTACCTCTGAAGAACACATGGATAAAAACATTGAGGAGATCAGAAATATGATGGATTGCTTGAATGAGCAACACAGAAAAGAAACAGAATGCATGAAACACAGTCAAAGAGATATAGAAGAACTAAAAGTATCAATCAAGAGTCTACAAAACCATTTGACTGAAAGCGAAGACAGAGCTTCAGATATTGAAGATGCCAGTGCGGCTAGTGAAAAGATAAGAAAGGATCTCTTAAAAACAATGAGAATGCAGGAAAAAATAATCCCAGGATGAACAACGTGAGAATAATCAATGAAAATGAAGGAGTCAATGCAACTGACATAAAATGTATGTGAGAAGTAATCCCAGAAAATATCCCAAATATGAGGACACAATCCAACGTACAGTAACCAAAGCATACAGAACACCAAATAACTTCAAACCAAGCAGAAACAAACCAAGACATATAATAGTTAAGATTCCAGAAATCCAACACAAAAATAACATATTGAAAGCTGCTAGAGAGAAGAAGCAGCTCACATTCAAAGGAAAACCCATCAAAATTACAGCCGATTTCTCGACACAAACAAGGAAGGCAAGGAGAACATGAAGCACAGTTCTTCAAGTCCTACACAAAAACAAATTCCAACCCAGATTATTATATCTTGCAAAACTCTCTTTCAGTTTTGATGGAGAAGTGAAATACTTCCACAACAAACAACAACTAAAGAATTTCATGATGACAAAGCCATCCCTTCACAGGCTGCTGAAGGATATTCTAGAGGGAGACCACAATGACCAGAACTCCATGAATGAGAATGGAAGGAACCCACTAAATAGGGCAGACAATTAAACACAGGCTACAAAGGAGTAAACAACACCAGGTAAATATCATGACAAACATAAGTCAGCACATTTCAATTATAACCATCAATGTAAATGGACTCAATTCACATATTAAGAGAAATAGACTGGCACAGTAGATTAGGAAACAAAATCAAAGAATATGCTGTATAGAAGAAACACACTTAACTCAAAAGGACATTCATAGGCTCAAAGTCAAAGGACGGAAAACAATACTATATGCCCAATACCTCAGAAAAGAGCAGGAGTAGCAATTCTGTTCTCAGTCTCAACTGCAAACCAAAAATGATCAAATGAGACAAAGAAGGCCACTGTATATTGGTCAGGGGAAAAATTCAAGAGCAAGAAGTAACACTCATAAATATCTATGCACCAAACACAGGAGCACCCAACTACATAAGACAAATCTTAGTGGACATAAAAAACTTACTGTCTAAGAACACAATGTTAACAGGAGACTTTAACACACCCTTATCTCAAAAAGAAAGATTAACCAGACAAAAAATTAGCAAGGAAGTAGCAGAACTGAACAAGAGCTTGGAACAAACGGACCTGGTGGACACATACAGAGTGTTCCACCAAAATACAGCTGAATACACCTTTTTTCAGCAGCACATGGGTCATTTTCCAAAATAGACCACATACTACTTCAGAGGTCATGTCAAAGTATATAAAAGAAATTAGAAATTATCCCATGCATACTATCTGACCACAATGCAATGAAATTGGAAATAAATGACAAAAGAAATCAGAAAAACCAACTAAATTCATGGAAACTACACAACACCCTACTCAGCAATCAATGGGTTTCAGAAGAAATTCAACAAGAAATTCAACAATATCTACAATTCAATGAAAATTCAAGTACAACTTACTGGAATTTATGGGATGTGATGAAAGCAGTTCTTAGAAGGAAAATCATAGCTACGAACACACACATTAGGAAAACAGAATGGGAGAAAATTAGCACCCTAATGTTTCACCTCTGACAATTAGAAAAAGAAGAGCAAATGAAAGCCAGAGCACAAGGACAGGAAGAAATCATAAAGATTAGAGGAGAAATTAATTCAATTCAGATGAAGCAAACAGTTCAAAGAATCCAAAAATCAAAAAGTTGGTTCTCTTGAAAGCTAAATTAAGTTGATGAGCCTCTAGTCAACCTCAACAAAAAGAGGCAAAAGAAAATTCTAGTATAAGCGATAAGGAAAGAAAAGGATGAAATCACCACAGACCTAGCGGAACTTCAGAAGATTATTAATAGTTACTTCGAGAATCTTTACGCTCACAGAATAGAAGACACAGAAGAAATGGACAGATTCCTCGAAAGGTACAAATTACCAAAACTGAATCAAGAAGATATTACAACTCTCAATAAGCCGATAACAGCCAATGAAATACGAAACATAATAAATAGGCTACCGACAAAGAAAAGTCCAGGGCCTGATGGACTCACACCTGAATTCTACAAGAAATTTATAGAAGATATAATGCCCACACTCCGCAAACTCTTCAATGAAGTTGAAAAGGAAACAGTCCTCCCAAAATCATTTCTGGAGGCAAGTATAATACTCATTCCAAAACCAGGGAAAGTCACAACCAAAAAGGAGAACAGGCCAATCTCCCTCTTGAACATAGACGCAAAAATACGCAACAAAATCCTGGCAAATAGAATACAGCAAATCGTCAAGAAGATCATACACCATGACCAGATAGGATTCATCCCAGGGATGCAAGGATGGTTCAATATTGAAAAATCTATAAATGTAATACACTATATTAATAGACTGAAATCTAAAATCCACATGATCATCTCAATTGATGCAGAGAAAGCTTTTGACCAAGTCCAACACTCATTCATGTTCAAGGTCCTACAGAAAATTGGAATAGATGGACTCTGTCATAACTTGATAAAAGCCATCCATGACACCCCAAAAGCTCATATAATCCTAAATGGGGAAAAACTGAAATCTTTTACTCAAAGCATTTATATTGAACTGGATGCCACTTGAACATACACTCATAAGTGAAATAAACCAGACACACATATGTAAATATCATATATTCTCCCGAGTATAAGAAGTGAAAAAAAATAAATACAACTGTAAACGTACAACAACAACTTAAAACAATTGAGTCCAATAAGACAAAGTGAATAGTATCTGCTGCAGGATATTAATCATCTTTTCTTCTGGATGGTTAACAATCTAAGTTCACAGATCAAAACTGGAGAAATAGAAGAGCCACAAGGCCAGCCAACATTTTGGCTCTAACCTTTCAAGGTCAGCAAAGACTCAGTACATAGGAGAACCTGTACTGTAACATCATGAAACTCAGTTGAGCTCCAAATTTTCTGAACAAAGAGATTATGGAGCCACAGAGGAAAGAGATTGAAGTTCTAAAGTGTGCCTGGGGAGAGTCACATGGAGAGAAAACTTTCTCTCAAGCTCTCACAGAGAGCAAACTGGTCAAGCATTGGCCGTGACTCATCCACATGGATGACACAGACAAAGGATCTACAGAATAATGTACAGGGCTACAAGATAAACCCTGAGGGAACTTCACTGACCACATAAGAAACAGAAAGTATATGTGTTGGTATATTAGTCTTGCTCTATCTAGGTCTTAACCATCCAGCAGAAAAGTATAAAAATGAAGTACACATCGCGGGGCCATAATATTAAGCTGAGCTGTAAATGGCTATGGTCAACAACTTCTTCGGATAACTCACTATTGTTGTGGAATGCTGGACTGTGTTGGATTGCATTGTTGAGTTCAAGTACCTAAGTTCATTAAATGACAATGGAGTGCCCATCTCTGACAGGTGTAGACAAAGGAAGGGGTATAGAAAGGAAGAATCATGATGTGTGTGTACGGACAGTACAGTGGGGATAGATAACGCTGTGCTTCTACATAATCCTATGAGAGGCAAGATTTACACTAATAGTGGTTGGACAGGATATTATGTCGGCTTCTAGTACTATGGACAACCACTAGGAAAATAACAAGGTAAAAAGTAGTAATTACTTTGAATCTTTGATGTAATTCAGGTATAAAAATATAAGATACGAAAACAACTACACGCTCTTTCTTTACTGATAAGAGTCATATGCTTTAATAATGTTTGTAAGTATAATATCATGCATCCCCCTATATGATACCAAAACATTATGAATACAGTTTGCAATGTATTAATTTATCAAATTCATCTTGTCAAGTTATCTTAAAACTGTCTCATTGATATTTGTACTTCTAGTACTATGGTCATCCACTAGGAAAATAATTATTGAATTTTTGATATAATTCAGGTATAAAAAATAAGATAAGTAAGCAGCTACACTCTTAATTCACTGACAAGAGATATCTGCTAAAAAAAATCTATAAATATATCATGTATGCACCTTGTACAATACCAAAACATTATGAAAACAGTTTGCAATGTATTAATTTATCAAATCTGTATTGTTAATGTGTTTTGAAACTGTCTGATTGGCGCCCCCGCCCAGCTCCTGAGACCGGCCAGAGACAGCGCGGCCAACTCCGCCGTCCTGCTCCATTCCGCCCGCCCCCGCCCAGCTCCTGAGACCGGCCAGAGACAGCGCGGCCGACTCTGCCATCTTGCTCCATCCCGCCCGCCCCCGCCCAGCTCC
>PVKA01050317.1:0-12802 GCA_004027165.1 Ctenomys sociabilis | reverse complement strand
CATCCAGCAGAAAAGTATAAAAATGAGGTATATAACATGGGGCCATAATAATAAGTTGAGCTATAAATGGCTATAGTCAACAACTTCTTCAGATAACTCACCTATTAATGCGGAATGCTGCACTGTGTTGGATTGTGTCACCGAGTTCAGGCACCTAAATTGGTTTAATGACAATGGAGTGCTCATCTTTGACAGGTTTAGACAAAAAAAAAAGGGGGGATACAAAAGAAGAATCATGATGTGTGTGTATAAACAGTACAGTTAGGATAAATATGCCATGCTTCTGCATAATTCTATGAGAAGCAAGATCTGCATTAATAGTGGTTGGACAAGATATGTCAGCTTCTAGTACTATGGACAACCACTAGGAAAATAACAAGGTAGAAAGTATTAATTATTGAATCTATGATATAATTCAGGTATAAAAAATAAGATAAGTAAACAGCTATAGTCTTAATTCACAGATAAAGAGACATCTGCTATAATAATGTCTGTAAGTATAATATCATGTATGCACCTTGTACAATACCAAAACATTATGAAAACAGTTTGCAATGTATTAATTTATCAAATCTGTCCTGTTAATTTGTCTTGAAACTGTCTCATTGGTATTTGTACTTCAATAAAAGAAAAAGAAACTGTTTTCTCTTAACATGGAAAACAGAAGAAATGGACAGATTTCTAATACATATGAATTACCAAAGTTCAATAAAGAAGATATAAAAGTTCTAAATAAACCAGTATCAGTAAATGAAATTGAAGATACAATTTTTTTCAAGAAATATTTAGTTTATTGTTTTGGTATTTTTTTAGGAAAGGGTCTACAGGGTGTTCAGGGTTTCACAACTAGACTGGACTCGTAGTGATCCTTATGTTTACAGCCTCCCAAGAGCTGGGATTACAGGCGTGCACGACCACACCCAGTCTCAGTTGCTGGCTAGGTGTTCTCCAGTGATCAAAATCCCTCCCCACTCTCTTAAAGAAATATTTAAAAAGCTACTGACAGAGGAAAGCTCAGCCTCTGATAGATTCACTGTTGAATTTTATAGGAAATTTACAGGAGACCTAATACTGCTACTTCTCAAACTCTTTAATGAAACTGAAAGGGAAGCAATATTCCCAGATTCATTCCTGGAAGCAAGCATTATCCTAATGCCAAAACTAGAAAAGGATCCAACCAAACAAAAAAAAAGGGAACTATTAGCCAATCTCCCTAATGAACATAAATGCAAAAATCCTTAATAAGATACTGACAAACAGAATCCAAAGTCTTTAGGAAGATTATACATCATGATCAAGTAGGATTTCCAGTGTGCAGGGATGGTTCAACATATGCAAAACAATAAATATAATGTACCACATTAACAGAACCAACAAAAACCACACAATCATCTTAGTGGACACAGAAAAGATATTTGACAAAGTCCACACATATGCATGATTAAAAATCCTAAAGAAAATTAGAATAGATGATCTTTACCTCAATTGGATAAAAGCTACCTAAGTCAAACTAACAGCCAACATCATAATAAATGGATATAAACTGAAAGCTTTCATTCTTAAAATCAGGAATAAGACAGAGATGTTCACTGTCACTACTCTTATTCAATACAGTTCTGGAAACATTAGCCAGAGAAATATAAGAGAAAGAAAAAAGAGGAATAAAGATAGGAAAGGGAGAAGTTAAGATTATCATTATTTGTGGATGGCATGGTACTTTAGATAGAAAACCTCACCAAAACACCTCTAGATTTAATAAACAAATGCAGAAGTGTACCTGAATATAAAATCAACATCAAAAATCAATAGTTTTTCTGTATACAAATAACAAACTCACTGAGAGAGAAATTAGGGAAATAACACCTTTCACAATAGCAACCCCCAAAATGAAATAGGAATCAATCTAGTGAAATAAATAACCTCTACATTAAAAACTACAGTATTTTGAAAAAGAAGATATCAGAAAATAGAAAGGTATTACCTGTTTTTGGAAAGAAAAATATAGTGAAAATGCCCATACTCTCAAAATTTTTATACTGATTTAATGCAATCCCAATGAAAATTCCAACAACATATCTCACAGAATTAGAGAACACAATTCTAAAATTGATGTGGAACCAGAAGAAACCTAAAATAGCAAAAACAATTCTGGGTAACAAAGGCAAGGCAGGGAAGGGGGAGGGGTATCACAATCCCTGACTTCAAATTATACTACAAAGCTACTGTGTTAAATCAGTATGGTACTGGCAAAATAACAGACCTGAAGATCAATGGCACAGATTAGAAGACTAAGAAACAACTCCAGACATACTCAGCCACCTTATCTTCTTCATTGAAAGAAAATACCTCTTTAATAAATGGTGCTGGAGGGCCAGGGAGATGGCTCAGCAGAATAAGCACTTCCCTGGCAAGTGCAAGAGCCTGAGTTCGATCCCCAGTTCCACCAAAAAAAAATAATAATCACTTTGGGGATGGGGAGATGGCTCAGTGAAATAAGCGCTTCCATGCTAACGCAAGGGCCTGAGTTCAATTCCCAGTTCCTAGGTGCTGGAAAAATATTGGCTTTCCACATGAAGAGTAAAACTAGACCCGTAAACTAAAATTGAAATGGACAAAGATCTACATATTAAAACAGAAACTAGGTATGGTAGTGTTTGACTGTAATCCCAATACCCAGAGGCAGAGGCAGGAGATTCACCATGAGTTTGAGGCCAGCCTGAACTACATGGTGAGACTCTGTCTCAAAAATAAATAAATAAATATAATAATAATAATACAACATTAAATCTGCTGGGAGAGAATAGGCAGAATTCTTGACATTGATATAGGCAAAGAAGTTATGACAAACCCCAATCACAAGGAACTATTACAAAGAATCAACAAGTAGGACCTTATTAAAAAAAGCTTTGCACAACAAAAGAAATCACCAATAGAGTGAAAGGAAAACCCTCAGAGCCTGGCACGGTAGTGCATGCCTATAATCCCAACACTTAGGAGGCAGGAGGATTGTTGTGAGCTCAAGACCAGCCTGGGTTACAAGGTGAGCTCAAGGCCAACATGAGCAAGACCCTGCCTCAAAAAAGACCAAAAAACCCAAAACAAAACAACCCTACAGAGTGTGTGTGGGGGGACTGCCACCTATTTCTCAGACAAAGAACCAGCATCTAGAATATGTAAAGAATTTTTAAAAAATTGAAGTCCCAATTTTAAAGACCCAACCCAAAAATAAGCATCGGTAATGAATAGGTACTTTTCAGATGAAGAAACAAAAATGGCAAATAAATACATGAAAAAATGTTCAACATCACTAGTCACTAAAGAGATGCAAAGTGAAACATCACTGACATTCCATCTTACCCCAGAAAGAATAGCTATCTTCAACAATTCAACTAACAACAAATCCCGGTGGGGCTGTGGGGAAAAAGAACCCCTCTCCATTGCTGGTGTGAGTGTAGACTGGTGCAACCACTGTGGAAATCAGTGTAGAGATCTCTCAAAAATCAGGGCCGGCAATATAGCCCAGCAGACAAGCACAGGGTCAGGGGTTCAATCCCCAGAACTGGCCACACTGGCCCCCAGGTGCACTGAGCTGGCAAGTCCAGGCATGGTGGCACACACCTGTAATCCCAGCACTGGGGAGGCTGAAAACAGAAGGATCACTATGAGTCTGAGCTGCATAGCAAGACCCTGTACTGAATACATAAATTGAAAAAAATAGGACCAGAAGTCCCAGTTGACTCAGCTAGCTATTCTTCTTCGTATCTTCTCAAAAAAATTAAAAGCTTCCTACCACAGTAATATATGTGCTCCCAGGCTTAGAGGATTTAAGTAGCAGAAAGCAAAGTCATGGATAAAAAGGTATTTGGCCATGAGATACAGTTAGGAGTACAAAGACTGTGACCTCAGAGAAACACAGCAATAGGACAGTCCTTCAAGCTCAGGTCCATGCCTAACAGTTGCTTTGTTTAATCCTCAGCAATAAATACCTTGTTCAGAACTCTCCTTTTATGGGGGCTGGGAAGATGGCTCAGTGGAGTAAGTACTTCCCTGGCAAACACAAGGGCCTGAATTAAATCCCTGGTTCCACCAAAAAAGAAAACAACTCTCTTTTTATCCAGAGGAAGCATAATGAGTCTGTTTCTTTCCCAAAAGATCAACTAGAATAGGGCCAGCAAGATAGCTCAGCAGAATACACACTTGCCTAGGTAAGTGCAGGGACCATATGAGGTGCCAGCCACGCTCCCCTGTGCACTGGGGCAACTGAGAGTGGGCATGATGGTGCATGTCTATAATTCCAGCACTGGGGAAGCTGAAAACAGGAGGACCGCTACAAGTTTAAGGTGCATAGTGAGGCCCTGTACAAAAAAAAAAAAATTTTTTTTTTCCTTTTTCAACTAGAATAAAGATCTAGTAAATATCCTGCCTTGAAACCCGATCTAAAGGCTGGGGAGATGGCTCAGTGAAAGCGCTTCCCTGGCAAGTGCAAGGGCCTGAGTTCAATCCCCAGTTCCGCAAAAAAAAAAAAAAAGAAAGAAAGAAAAAGAAACCAGATCTGAATTTCCAAATATACTTTATTCTTTTCTTTTAACATTTTTTTTCTTTTGATTTTTTTTTTTTTTTTTTTTTTTGGCAGAACCAGGGATTGAACCCAGGTCCTTGTGCTTGCCAGGCAAGAGCTTATTCTGAGCCATCTCCCCGGCCCTTTATTATTTTCTACTGGGAAGTGGCATGGACATCTGGAAGAAATTAACTAACCTACTACTATTATAAAAAACTCACACCCTCTACAACATTCCTAATAACTATGGTAATCTGTAGTTCATAGGTATAGAGATGTAACTACTCAAATATCAGTCACAAGGACTACACAATAAAATTCCAAAGCAAGGATATGAAAACAGAAATACTTTCACCAACTCACAATATCTTGCCTCTTACCATGTAAGGATCCACAGAAAGATAAAGCGTTCTAACTTGAACTTGCCCTTCATTGATATTATCTGGCAAAGTGACTTCTTCTATTCGGAAATTCTCTGCCACTGGATTCCCATTTTTTCCTACGATAGCAGGCAAAAAATAAAGTCAAAAATTCATTTATATCGTCTTTTAAATCCATACTGTCTTGTAATTTCTCTGATACTGTAGAAATGACTCCATATATTCTAAGTCTCATCATCTTTGCCATTCCTTTGGAATATTGCTATCAGCTTATAATTTTTTTTATGATAGCTAAATCATTTCACATAGTATATAGTACAGGAGTCTGAAAAGTGAAAAGTATCACTCAACTTTTTGAGAGATAAAGTTAAATTATGAGAATTAAACTTTACAAGCTAGCAAGAACATGCCAACCAAAGTGAAATACTAGCTTTCCTCTCCCATTCTGAGAAGCAAACAAAACCTTAACATTAAAAAAATGTAAGGGGGCTGAATCCCAGCATGTACATGCCATCACACCCACCAATAATTAGTTTTTGCCAAGTGCAAGGACCTGAATTCAATCCCCGATTCCACCAAAAGAAAAAGGGGAAAAAAAAAAAAAAGACATTCACATGGGGCTAGGGAGATAGCTTAGCAGAATAAATGCTTGCCTGGCAAGCACAAGGTCCTGAGTTTGATCCCTGGTACTATAAAAAAATAATAAGTTTTTAAACCTAGGGAATTAGATTTGTGAGGTTTGAGACAAATATGTAAGCAGAAAATGTCAGCACTAAAATTGTGCTCACCTTCAATTACATTTACATAAACAAGTTTGCAAGAATCAGCTAAGTAATAAAGTGGAAACAAATAAGGATCTAACTGCTCATGTTACTGAAGCTGAGGCTAGGAAAGCTGAGTGGCTTCCTTAGACCACGTGAGAGGTGAGATGCAAAACCAGGGCAACTTGGGGCCTCAACCTCTCAGGTTATGTAACTACATTTAAGTGTCTATGCCTCAGCATGTGTCACAAAAAAACAAATACAAATTATGAGAATCAGCACTATCTATTGTGAGAAAAAAAAAGCCACACACACTTGCAGTACAGCCTATCAAATGTTATGATTCATAATCCTTTATCTCATCACTGTTATACTGTTCAAAGGACTTCTAATATTATTTATGATCTAAATATCTTACTAATTTATCACACTGCCATCACAATTAGTTGCATTTTTTTTTTTTTTGTTTTTTTTGAGACAGGGTCTTGATAACTGGTCTAGGCTGACCTTGAACTCACATGATCCTCCTCCCTCAGCCTGTCAAATGCTGGGATTCAGGCATGTACGTGCCATCATACCCAACAATAATTTGCTCTCCCATTTACATTAATAATTATCACAGACCAGTGTTGTTCATTGATCACGGATAAATACATACCAGGTCGGGAATTCAATACCACTCTTTGTACAATCATCACCTTGTGCAGTGGTCTCACAAAATTTCTGTACAAAATAACACCTATAAAATTAAAAAAAATTATATCACAAAAGAGTTCAAGTATTCAACAACTTAAAAAACAAAAAAGAAGTCTATTTGCGCTTCTGAATGAAGACAGGAAAAAAATCCTACCTAGGATCCAAAAGAGAAATACTCTCCTGTCAAAAGAGTTTGGCTACCAAAAAAAGAAAGAAAAAATAATAAATAAAAAAGAGTTTGGCTACTAAAGCAAATATATTAGACTGTTTAGCTAATAGGAACAAGTTCACCGAAGACTATCAAGCACATTTGTTTTCACACCATCATGATTAAGCATCCAAACATGGCTTGATTAAAAGAAAAGCATGACACTTTCCTCTAGAGCTAGTAGGTTAATCTAGCAGCAAAACACAAACCACCTAGTTGAGATGTAACCAACTTTTAAAATATTTTTTATTCATTTATCAAAGTGGAAATTCTTTTATAGTTTTGCTGATTATAAATGCATTACATTAAACCTCCCTATTATGGCTTATACTCAGATGTCCCTTTAAAACCTCATGCACACATCAGGGGATCTTGGTGGCTTACTAGATCTAGGGCATGTGACACTGGGATCAAGGGTGTGTGGTACTACATTAGTCCACTGATTGGAACTGGCATAGTTCCAGCTGTGGCTGAGTGGACTGACCCAAGACAGAAGTCCCACCCTCGGTGTGGAAAGGCTTGTGGCCTGGATGAGAGGACAGGAAAGCCAGGTTCACTGCTGCCTTCTGCCTGCTACACCACCGTTTCTCTTTTGTGATAAACCTGTGCCACATCACCCTGCCTTGGAGCCAGCTGACTACAGACTGAAACCTCTACAAAACATAAGCCAAAATAAACTTTTCTTCCTTTAACTTGTTGGGTTGCATATCTTATCTCGGCAACAAAGAGTAACAGAGCCCCTCCCACTTTTGGAGACAGTCTTTCTATACTGCCCAGACAGGCCCTAACTCCTGAACTCACATGCTCTTGCCTCATCTTTCAAGTACCTGGGACTATAGATTATTGCCACCATGTTACAAAGCATTTTTAAATTTTCACTGTACAATCTTAGAAGAAATTCTGGGCCGAGATATATAGCTTAGTGGCATAAACACCTGCCTGGCAAGCACAAGGTGCTGAGTTCAAATCCCTAGTACTCCCCAGAAAAAAAATTTTGAAAACAAGAAAGAAATTCTGTATTAAAGAAAGAAATTCTGTGTAGAACAGCCAAAAAGGTAAGCAAAAGACCCATTTATTTCAGGCTCAACTTCCAAGTTGAACTTGTGAAAGCAACAAAACGAAGTTCCAATGTTGGAACTATCTGACTTGAAAATCCCTTAGCTTCATGAGTGAAAAATGAAAAAATCAAACCCATAGTATCTCTGTGTGTTAAGCCTAGTTGTAAATGTACAGATGATCTCTCATTTAGTTTCCTGACAACACTACTGAGCACTGCTTCCCCCTTTTAAAGATGAGGGAACTGCACCCTACAGGGTATAAGCACTTACTGAAGTGGTCCAAAGTCAAACCTAAGTTACATGAAACTCCCCTTAATTACTATTAAAAAGCCCACCTTACAAGTGTATTTGATTTTTAAGATATTAAATATTATTTTTAATATTTGTACACTTACATACATTTATGTTTTCTCATTAGACATTCTGCTATCTTTAGTATCTAAGATGACAAGCCCAAAAGAAGACCATTCTATCAACTGTTTTTTTGGTGGTGGTGGTAATGTGAATCAAACCCAGGGCCTTTGCAGTAGGGTGAATGTTTAAATAAAGAACAATTTACTATGCTAACAGACACATGGCCATGAATTCCCTTCAGAATACTCCCCCTTGTTTCAAACACACTCAACCGTTCTCAACACTTTCTGAAGCAGCTCTGGAAGTCCTCTTTTGGTAATGTCTTTAGTCACAGTTGTGGCTGCCTTCATGCCCCAAATGGACCCAAAATGCTTACCTTTCAGGGTTATTTGGACACTGGGGGCTTGGATTGCTAGATATAGTGGAAAGGTGGGTGAGGACACATCATGAACCTGTCTTTCCACTAAATGACACTTGGCAGCCACATTCACTGTATTTTCTTTTAATCAGAAAAAAGGCTTCCAGAACCCCTTCAGAAAGTGGCAAAAATGAGGGATAAGTGAGTTTAAAGGAAAGAGTAGCACTTTGATAGGGATGAATCATAATGTATCTTTTACTATAAGAGATTTTTCTGCTTATTTTTGAGACAGGGTCTTACTATGTAGTTCAGACTAGTCTTGAACTCACAGCAATTCTCCTGCCTCAGCCTCCCAAGTACTGGGATTATGGGCATATGCCACCATCCTCAGCTGTAATGAACTATTCATCATATATGTCAGTCACATGTCATGCATCTCCATCCTGTTTTTTATTTTGAGACAGGGTCTCACTAAGTCACTAAATTGTTCAGGCTGGGGCCAGGGAGATGGCTCAGTGGAATAAGCGCTTCCCTGGCAAGCGCAAGGGCCTGAGTTCAATCCCCAGTTCTGCAAAAAAAATAATAAATGAATAAACTGTTCAGGTTGAGCTCAAATTTATATTGTCCTGCTTCAGCTGCCCAAAATACTGAGATTATAGGCCTGTGTTATCACACCCAGCTTTGACTGCTTCTTTTTTACAACCCTAAAATATATGTAGCCATCAGCACTATTTCCAAGTGTAAAGCTCTGTGCATCAGCATTTAACAACCATCTTAACTTCATTGACACGTGACTCTACTCAGCTAGTCTAAATTAGCAGGATCCTGGAATTCCTTGTATGTCTCTGTATCCCACAGAGTATCCTTTATAGAACTGAACTTTATATGTCCCCAAAATGTTAAATAATCATCATAGTGCAGTCTCTTATTTCTTTCTCTTTAGCTTTTCTCTTGCCATTGAGATGGAGGTCTCACTACACTACCTGGGCTGGTCTCAGGCCTGAAGGCTCAAATGGTCCTTCCACTTCCCCTTACAAGTATCTGGCACTATGGGATACACATCTTTTTCTTTTACAAATCTTGCTAAACATATGGCTTCTATGGAGATGATTAATTGACAGAGGACTTTCACAAAGATGTTGTCACTCTTTATAACAATATTATATATGTAAGCCGGGCATGGTGGTGCATGCTTGTAATCCTAGCACTCGGGAGGCTGAGGCAGGAGGATTGTTGTGAGTTCGAGACCAGCCTGAGCTACAAAGTGAGCTTAAAGCCAACCTGAACTGCATAGCGAGACCCTGTCTCAAAAAAAAAAAAAAAAAAAAAAAAAAAAAAAAAAAAAAAAAAAAAAAAAAAAAAAAAAAAAAAAAAAAAAAAAAAAAAAAAATATATATATATATATATATATATATATATGTATATGTAAATTCAGCCAGCCCCATATTCTTAAGGTCACATCTTCAGATTCAACCAACTGTACACTGAGAATAGTTTGAAAGAATATTTAGTCTGTGTGGAACACGTACAGCTATTTTTTATTATTTTCTAAATGATACAACTACTTAGATAGCATTTATATTGTACTGCATTTGGTATTATAAGAAACCTAGAGATGATTTAAAAAATACAAGAAGTGGGGTTTATGTATAACTACTGCTCCATTTTATATTAGGGAACGATGGTATCCATAGGAATTCCAGAACCAAACTGCAGTGGGTATGGTAATACAACTGTTTACTATTATTCTTTATTATTATTATTTTTTTTTTAGGGAAGGGTTTCCAGGGTGCTCAGGGTCTCACTCCTAGATCAGACTCATAGTGATCCACCTGTTTACAACCTCCCAAAAGCTGAGATTACAGGCATGTGCCACCACACTCAGTCTCAATTACTGTCTCCGTGAACCCAGAAGTGGGGCCAACTTGGCAGGCCGGGAGATCAAACCCTGACCCCTGTACCTGCTTGTAGGTGCTTTAATCTGCTGAGCGATTTGGCTGGCCCTTATTATTCACTTTTTTACAAAAGAATTTGAGGTAGGATTTGTGCCAAAAAATCACAGTGCAGATAAGGAGAAACAGCTGGGATTGAAACACAAATATCCTCATTTCATATCTCATATTTCTTCACATTTTCTACTCTATTTGAAAAAATATCCCCCCAAACAGGGATTTTACACAGAACCATAGTGACTTGTCAGCTCTCCTGCAGATACCCTATCCTAGAACAGGGTTCTATGGTTAAGAACTATTGTAACTGGGTATGGTGGTGCATGCCTATAATCTCAGCACTCAGGAGGCTGAAGCAGGAGGATCAATGCAAGTTTGAGACCAACCTAGGCTACAAAGTGAGCTCAGGACCAAACATATCTACATACGAAGACCCTATCTCAAAAAGAAAAAACAAAAACAAAAAACCTACTGTAAATATCTAGGGTTGGGTGGTGTAGCCCGGCAGTGGAATGCTTATATAACATTTATGAAGCCCTTGGTTTGATCCTGTCTTAGTTACTTTTCATTGTTGAGACAAAATACCTGATACCCAAAGTTAAAGCTAAAAAGGTTTACCTAGCTCACAGTTTGTGGAGGTATCAGTCCATAATCAGCTGACTGCAAGGCACAGTGGGATTGTAAGGGAGAAACAGTTCATGGCAGGCAGAAGGCAACAAAACAACAGGCAGACAAGGCATGACCATAGCTCTAACTATCCCTTACACCTTATCTGGGGTACTTAGGGAGGGTAGCACTCACATCCTTAATCCCAAACCCTTGATCCTAGTATTGCACCATGAATCAATCCAGATGTCACAACACACTCTAGATCCAGCCACCTTTGAAAGAGCAGCACCTATGACCACATGAAGCATTATGGGGTGATCTAGACACAAATTATAACAGCTCCCCAGCACCCTCTCCCCCAGAAAGAACCATGCTGGTAACATCCAGTAAAACAGAATGAAGAATACAGAAATTCATCTTATTTGCTTCACTGTATTTTATAATGGAAGGGCCAGCCAAATAGCTCAGCGGATTAAAGAACCTGTAAGCACATGCAGAGGCAAGGGATTCTATCCCCCACCTGCTGTGCTGGCCCGCCCCTGCCCCTGGAGCATGCTGAGACAGAAATTAAGACTGGGCATAGTGGCATGTGCCTGTAATCCCAGCTCTTGAGAGGCTTTAAACAGGTGGATCACTATAGGTCCAATCTAGTAGTGAGACCCTGACCACCCTGTAGATCCCTAAAATACAAAAATTAAAAATTAAAAAAAAATTTTAATGGATATATTTAGTTCTCACTAGTTGTGCCAAACATGGCTAGGAGGCCTCAACACCCATTCTTTTCTACTGGGCACAGTGTTGCTCAGATAAAACTATTTTCCAGCTTTCCCTTAAAACAATTCCTCCCTCAAGAAAACCTCCAGTAAATCCAAGAATCATCCCATTTCACCCCAAAAATCTTGATTCAGGCAGGCACTTCTGATAAAGAGATTACACTACTATGCCTAATATGCACTGTTAACACCCAGTGCATATCCCAAGCCCTTTAACTTCTTCCAAGATTTTTGTTTTTTTTTACAGTTGATTCATTGGATTCAGGATTCAAAATTCACAGGCTACATTTTGAATCTGTGCCATGCCATTGCCTGGTTTCTTCATTCCCTTGTGTACAGAATGTTCTCTGATTGCTTCCTTATAAAGTGTTATTTGCTTTGTTTTTCTATTACTTTCCCATACTTTTGACTGGTTGCATAGTTCTGGGGGCTTGTTGTTGGTGTTTTATTTTTTTGAGACAGGGTCTCACTGGGTGTGGTGGCATACACCTACAATCTCAGCACTCAGGAAGCTGAGGCAGAAGGATTACTGTCAATTTGAGGCCAGACTGGGCTACACAGCAACACATCTCAAAAAACAAAAACAAAGAGATGGGGTCTTGCTTTGTAATTCAGGCTGGCTGTGAAACTTCCGCCTTCCTACTTCAGTCTCCTGAGTGCTAGTATTATAGGCATGAATTGTAATGGGGGGGGGGGGGCTTCACCAGATTCTGTTCCGATTATTTGCAACAGGAATTCTTAAAGGTCATGATGTATGCACCCTATTTCATCTTTTATGAAATCCACAGGGAACATGTCTACTGAATCACTATGTGCATAAGTTATATAACGGCTACAAAGCAAAGTTTTTCCAAATAGTGTTTATAAACCGCCAATATTGGTTATTAATTACACTAGGATGACAACATTTTTAATCCAAAGGATCTTTCCAAAAGTGGTTTTATATTTGTCCTCTTCTCTAATTTCAACAGTATGTGGGACCAGGGAGCTGCCTCAGTGGAATAAGCACTTCCCTGGCAAGCGCAAGGGTCTGAGTTCAATCCCCGGTTCAACTAAAAAAATAAAAATAAAAAAATAAAGCAGTTAAGTTTCCTGCTC
>PVKA01050316.1:0-12789 GCA_004027165.1 Ctenomys sociabilis | reverse complement strand
AATCAATATAAATGTGAGCCTAATAAAACATGGGCAACACACATTAGGAAAGTAGATTTCAACTTAAAAAAATTGTTTTCATACCATTTGTGCTGTCTCTTGCTTGCTCATTCACTCTGATCAATCTTGTGTTATTCTTCTTTGTACCGTCTAGCAGCTGCTGGATTGATTTCACATGGTCCTTTGCTTTCTTAACATTATCTTCTCTTTTCTTTTTCACAATCACTAACTGCAAGTCTACCTTCCATATCTGAGACTCTGCCACAGATGCTTTCATTGGAATTCTTATTCACCTGAATCTCTGCTTGAATCTGTTTAATGGATTCCATTTCTTTCTTATGTTGGGCATCTATGGCTTCCATTATTTTCTTAAGGTCTTCTATTTTTTATCTGTATCTTCTATTGCATCACTAAATGTGGTTTTCATTGTGGACACCATCTCTGTAGTTCTCTGGGAAATTATTTCTGATTTATTTTTTTTCTAGCACCTCATCCATTTGCTTTGTTGTTACCACTTCAGAGAGGCCAGGCAGGTGGCCTTTGGGTTGTCCCATTGTTGCAGGCAGCTGAGTTAGCTAAAAATGTTATAGACAGACAGGGCCTGATTCTAAAAGGAGTTAACCCAGAAGACAAAGACAACTATTGAAGGGACAGATGCTCCTGGGCCTAATCAATTTTACCTGAGCAATGGTGCTTGTAATCCCATTGGTTGACCATAGTTTTGTCCCACCCCACATCCACCTAAGCGAGACCCCTTTTTCTCTACCTTAGCCCCACATGATTTTTTGCCCTATAAAAATACCCAGAAAGAGGTATTTTTTTGCCCTATAAAAATACCCAGAAAGAGGTATTCCTGGGCAACCTGCTCTAGTCCCCCTCTGTCCCTCTCTGACAGAAGCTTTTCTTCCCAATAAAATTTTACCCTCAACCTCTGTTTGTTCCTAAAATTCATTCTTTGGTTTTAGAGAACACAAACTCATGCAGGTCAGGTTGGAAGTTTTACTTCCCTATATCATTATTACAGTCTGTATCAGTCAGGGTTTTACTAAAGGAACAGATACAACACAAGATGTATAAGAAAGTATAAGAGCAGCTTATGATGGCTGGCCACAGTTGGATGTGGAAGCCTGCAGAGAACATCTGTTCACTGGAGACTAAAGGGCCAGTCCAAGGTTTGGAGCTCATTGCAGTGTTGCATACAAGCCCATATCAAGAGGCCAATGGGTCTGTAATAGAAGGCTGATAGATATGTCTATACCAGAAGGCTGAAGGATCCAAGACAAAAGCTGAAGGGTCTACACTAGAAGCCACAAGATGAAGTCCAAGCTGACAGGAAAGACCAGAGCTCCTCTGAAGAAAATGGAGTGCTCCATCCTTTTTCAATTCCCTTTTACATCCCTTGAGTGATAAGCTGCCCAAGGGTGGCTCCTCTGCATGCTAGGGTGTGGAATTGCTGAGCCAATGTAGGGAAGCTCCTAAACTTCTCCCGTTGACACAGTCAGTCAACCACTACACAGTCCTTCACATCCGCTGTCCCCTTCCACTGCTGTATCTCTCCATGGAGGCCTCTGGGTTGCCAGCAATCACCACGTGTCCACAGGTTTGCACCACTCCTCCCACACACAGTGAGTCCTGTCTCAGGGACAAGGTATTGCCAGCTACCTCCTCCTTCATTGAGGTTTCTTTCTTCAATCTCTCCATGGGCTTCAGTTCTCACTTCAGATCCTTCCTGGGTCCAGCTGACCCACTTCCCTCCTTCTTATCTTCCTTGTGTTGCTATATTCTAGTGTCTGGATGGCAATTGTCAGAGAGCCTTTTTTCTGCTGTTTAGTGCTCCACTCTTCCCCCAAAATTTATTTTTGTAATAGAGATGAAAGATATAAGAAACTAAAAAAATTGAATACTCACTGTTATGGTTTGGGGTTTTTGCAAGATGAACAATATAGTACAGGACATATTTTGTAATAGTATTTTATAATGAATCACCCAAGAATAACATACTACAAATGCAGAAAATCTATCCACACACTACACTAATGAATCCAGCCGAGCATCTAGAACTCATAGCAATGCCTCCCATCAGTCCAACTGAAGGCCTAGAGCCCACAACAAAGTCCCATGCAGGCCTGCTTCACGGATATGTGCTGGAAAGGCCCAAAGGTCAGGGGTGGAAGCTAGGAAGTCTGTGCCAGTGGGATGAAGGATCCTTGCTAGCAGGCTGAGGGATCTGAACTGGAGCTAGGAAGCAATGCTCAAGGTAAGCACCAGAGCTTCACCCAAGGTACCACAGCCATCCTCAGCAACAGTGAGGTCCTGAGCTCCTCCAATGATGAAGAAAACCGAGTTCCCATCAGGAGAGCCAGGGCAGCAAGCTGCATGAGGCTGAGCAGCGCACCATCTTCGCTTCCGGCGCTAGGGCTAGGAAGCAATGCTCAAGGTAAGGAACAGAGCTCCTCCAAAGTTCATAGGGAAAGCCAGCAGGACAAGGTCCTCAATCAGAACAGCACAAGCGAACTAGCAGCCTCCAACAGCTCAGCTTCTCCAAATAGTATCCCTCACAGCATTTCAGCGGCTTCTGTACTGCCTTTTCGGCTGGCAACAATCCTTAGGTGGGCCTCCCACACCTAGCAACACATAATTCAGCTGGGTGTAGCAAGGTGACCACCAGTTAGCTATCCACCACAATTACTAATCATTCCAGTTGTGATTAAGATAAATGCTTAAAAAATAGATTGCTAAGATGGGAAACACCGATTGAGTTGGAGTTTTCTCCTTCCTACCTTGGTTTTATGAGACAGGATCTTGCTGTGTAGTTCAGGCTTGCCTTAAATTCCCAATGTAGACCTGTTTGGCCTTGAATGTATATTGATCCTCCTGCCTCAGCCTCCCAAGTCCTGGGATTATAGATGTGAAATCACCAGGTCAGCTGAGTTTGAATTTTCAAAAGCTCTGAGCCACCTGTGAAGTCAAAGTCCCAGGTGGCCTCTGGAAGAGTGTGGCAGGCAGAGGAGCCAGGAGGGAGACAAGAGCAGTTGGGCCTCACAGGAGCTGGGGCTGGATTTGTGACCTCCACATAGATGTGGAGAACCCACCCCCATCAGTACTTGGCTGTGGAGGGAGGAGCCAGTGGCAGTGGGCCTGCTCAGGAGCTTTTCACTGAAGTTGGGCAAAGAACTCCCAAACTGAGGAGGAAAAGCTTCACTGCTCTTTCTTCCTGTATGCGTTCTCCTCCAATCAACTCTGTGGCCAGCATTTGGCTCTCCTACAACAGAAAATCTATGCTCTATAAAATATTTGTTTCTTAGCTTTACATCTGGCTCTTTCTCCCCCTTAGTGCAGTATTTTTCAGAACGGTGACATGTAAAATGTCACAGGGGAAATACATTTTCCCACTATACCAAATCATAAATAATGGGTGTGAATGTGGAACAAGGGGGGAACAGTTGGAAAAGTGAGATGGAAATCGGCTGAGGGAAATGACAATGACAACTAGGCTAAAAGATGATTTTCAAGCCAGGCATGGTCGCAAATGCTGGCAATGGAAGCATTATGGAGGCTAAGGCAGAAGGATTCAAGCCAAACCTGGACAACTTAATGAGACCCTGCCTCAAATTTTAAAACACAGCCGGGCGTGGTGGCGCAGGCCTGTAATCCCAGCACTCGGGAGGCTGAGACAGGAGGATTGTTGTGAGTTCGAGACCAGCCTGAGCTACAAAGTGAGCTTAAGGCCAGCCTGAACTGCATAGTGAGACCCTGTCTCAAAAAGACAAAAAAAAAAAAAAAAAAAAAAAATTTAAAACACAAACTTCAAGAAAAGCAGCTGGAAATATAGCTCAGTAGTGTAACAGTCATCAGTTCAATCTCCAGTATTACTAGAGAGAGAGAGTATTTGGTAGGGGGAAGGCAAAATCATGACTTTCTTACAGATTTTTAAATGATCACATCAGGGATTTTACTAATATGATATGGGACAATCAGACAAAGTTGCAACCAATTTAAAAGGAAACTGAACAGCATAAACTTTAGATGGAATAAAGAAATGACCAGGCAATTTGCAAATAGAAGAACCAGACAGGGCAAAAATTGTGATCTATCAGTGGCGTATAACTGACAAAGGCTTTGTGCCTTAAATGTAGATGAACCCCCCCGCAAAACCTCATGCTCTCATAGGTGGAGCTTTTCGGAGGTGATTGGACTATAGGGGGCGCTCTACCCCTGGAAGGTGGAGCCAGGCTCGAGGGGGCGTGGCCTGTCATGGTCTAGCCCCTCTCCTCCTTTGACTCTATTTGCTGTTCCCTGAAAGAGAACAACTACAGCTGGGCTGAAATGTGAGCCCAAAGCAACCTCTCCTCCTCTGAGCGTTGGATATTTTGCCCTAGCAACTAGAAACTCCCTCAAAGGAGTTTCAAAGTAGCTCAAGGAGAATATATAAGAATAGTTATCCATGCAGTGTGCTGTTGTGGTTTTTCCATTGTGTGTGATGTGTAGTTTTCCACTGAAACACAAAATTATTTTTGCAACTCCCCTTCTTTTGTTTTCTGTTTGTTTTAATCTTCTTGAGACAGGATCTCTATGCAGTTTATTTTATTTTATTTGCGGAACCGGGGATTGAACTCTGGCCCTTATTCTACTGAGCCATCTCACCAGCACCTGTCTATGCAGTTTAGGCTGGCCTTGAGCTCACTTTGTAGTCCAGGGTGGCATCAAACTCTCAACAATCCTCCTGCCTCAGCCTTCCAAGTGCTGGGATTACAAGTGTGTGTCACCCAACCCTGCTGTCCTTCTTTTGATAAAAAACATATTTGGTACAGGGTCTCACTACATAGCTCAGACTCATAGTGATCCTCCTGTTTTTAGTCACTGGGATTACAGGTATACACTACCATGTCCGATCTCAGTGGCCTGCTCTGTGAGCCTGGGGGTGAGGCCAGCAAGGCATGTGGTACAGAGGCTCAAACCCCAGTCCTTGCGCTTGTCTAGGCAGGCACTTAGTCCATTGAGCTACTTCTCAGGCTCTTTTGATCAAAATAATCTCAAAGAAATATTTTTTTAACAAAATAAGATTGGTTTCATTATATTTAGTCTGATTTTTTTTTTTTTTTTTTTTGTGGTACCAGGATTGAACTCAGGCCCTTGAGCTTGCCAGGGAAGCATTTATTCCACTGAGCCATTGCTCCCCACCCCTGATTTTTTTTTTTTTATTTGTCTTTTTGAGACAGGGTCTCACTATACAGTTCTGGCTGGCCTTAAGCTCACTTTTTGTAGCTCAGGCTGGTCTCGAACTCACAACAATCCTCCTGCCTCAGCCTCTCGAGTGCTGGGATTACAGGCCTGTGCCACCACGCCTGGCTTGATTTTTTTGTTTTAATACAGTGTCTTGTTATGTAATTCAGGCTAAAGTAGAGCTCACTAAATAGATCAGGTTGGCCTTGAACTCACAGATCCTTCTGCTTCGGCCTCCTAAGCGGTAGCACTGCAGGTTTGTAATGGCAGTTTGCATAAAGAATCTCAGATTGAACTTTTTAAAGTCTCTTGACACTAGCAAGTCATACCAAAAACTTTCTACTTGACTTCATTTGCTGGCCCCATAAGTTTAGATAAAATGCCCTAAGAGTCTTTGTTCTCCAGCAAATGACTTTCCTTACTCATTTGTGAATCTAGGAATCCTGTCAACGAGAGCCTATCTTCCTAGCAGGGCACTACAAGCACTGAATCCATAAAAGTAATCTCATTCCTTAATAGTACCTGACAGTGTTTGATTACATTAACACCACTCTTCATGGTAACATTGCAGGCAAGGCCTTGGTTGTACAAACAAGCTTCCAAATATGTCCTGGGGAAAAGGAGGACAGATTCTCCTTGAACCTGTGCCAGTAATGACATTGTCATGAAAATAAGACTATTCACTAAGAGGTTTTGAATTCCAGAAGTATCAGACAGGGACAATAAAATATCATTTACTAACATTGCATTTCAGTTTGAAAAGGCAGCCTTTGATAAATTGCTGTGTGCTATGGATAGCTTAGAAGGAAGGAAATTGTCTTCCTCTTCCATTTGAAAATTAAAACATTAGACCGACAATGCTCTAAGCAAAAACTTCCATAATCTCCTATGCATGCATTTGGTCCTGTCAACTGGACCACTAGAAGCATGGCCTGGAAGTGTCCATCTCTCTCTCCTCCCTTCATCTCTCTCTCTCTTGCTCTCACTCTCTCACTCTTATTCTCTTGCTCTTTCACTCTCTCTCTCTCCCTCCCTCCCCTCTCTTTTGCTTTTTCTCTCCATCCTCTTTTACTCTCCCTCCCTCCCTCTCATTTTTGTCTGCCATGACACGAGCTGTTTCTCCCCCACCGTCCCACCCCACCTAAGAGCCAGCTAACTATGGACTGAGATCTCTACCAGTTATGGAGATCTCTACCATTGTGAGATTAAAAAAATTTTTTAAAACTGTGAGCCAGCATCAACCTCTCCTCCCGTAGGTTGTGGATGTCAGACAGTGTGTCCCAGCAACAAAATCACTAAGACAGAAAGTAACACAACTGTAAAGATTCTTAGCTTTTTCTTTCTTTCTTTCTTTCTTTCTTTCTTTTTTTTTTTTTTTTTTTTTTTTTTTTTTTTTTTTTTTTTTTTTTTTTTTTTTTTTTTTTTTTTTTTTTTTTTTTTTTTTTTTTTTTTTTTTGTATTTTAGTACAGGGTCTACAGGGTCTCACTACTAGATTGGACTCATGGTGATTCTCCTATTTTTAGCCTCCCAAGTGCTGGGATTACAGGCACGCACCACCATACCCAGTCTCAGTCACCATCTCAGAGCGCTCTGGGGGCAAGGCCAGCACAGCACACTGGGAATCAAACCCCAATCACTGTGCCTGCCTAGGCAGGCACTTTTGTCCGCTGAGCTATCTGGCCAGCTCTAGCTTTTTCCTAAATGAAAAAATTCTGCCTTCTTAAATAGTGACAGATAAAATAGTCAAGATAAGCTATAGAAAGTTATCCTGATAGTACACAGAAACCCTGCTACCTTGGCAGGCTGATTAGGAAGCAAGCAGACCCTGAGTATGGGGTGAGTGCTGCAAACTGTCAATCAGAAGCAAATCAACAAAGTTGAGCACACCTGGTTAAGATTTTCGCACATTTCCCACCCTGTCAGACTTATTACTTCCACATGTGGTAGTGCAGAGTAAATCAACTTCCCATTTGCAAACTTCCTGCAGCATTAGATGTCTATCTAGGTTCTGTCATTCATTATTGCTTATTCTAACCCATCTGCCACCTTACTGCTCCCCTCTCCTTTGATGATCAGAAACACATCTTATTACCCTGCCCCTGAAGGACCTCTCTGCCCTGTCACTCCTGGCAGAGCCTCATCCATGTATATGCATTAAAACTTTTGGTTGGGGGAGGGCTATAGAGGGGCCATTTGTTTGTTCTGAGACAGGGTCTCACTATATAGCCCAGGCTAGCCTTGAACTCCATTGATCCTCCTGCCTCAGCCTCCTGAGTGCTGGCATTACAGACTATCATGCCCAGCCTAGAACTTTTAATGATGTAATTATAATTTCATGAGGAAAACAATAATAATTTCATGAGAAAAACAGGAGGGAAAGCACTGTGCACTGTCACACAGTAGCCCTTTGGCAAATCACAGTGCAGCATTCTATGACCACTTGCAACCTTACAGTGTCACTTCTGCAAGTGGTAAAAATGGAAAGGTTTGTGAACACACCTAAAAATATAGCTTCTCTAGAACATATAAAAATAAGAAGCAAAATGATATGTTTGGCAATCAGTGTTTTGGGTTTAGATGTGATCTAAACATTCAGTGAGTATCCATTAACTCAGCTTAGCTTCTGCCCAAATTTTCAAGCTGCCTGATGATCTTAGAAATCGCCTTCAAGCTGAGCTTGGTAGTTATGTCTGTGACCTCAGCACTCAAGAGGCTGAGGCAGGCAAATCACAACTTCAAGCCAAGCTTCAGCAACTCCAGTGTAGACAGCTTAGCTACTCAGCTGTGTGTCAAAATGAAAAGAAGAAGACTCGAGGGGCTCAGTGTGAAGGTCCTGAGTTCAACTGCCAACACCTTCAAGCTGATGTGCTGCAACACAAAATTATTGCTGAAATGTCATTTTACTAGATAAAATAAAGCAATAAAATAATTATTGCTGTAATAATTAATTTAGGTAAACATAAATTTATCTTTTCATAAACTTCAATTATTAAGGAACAGTACTAGAGAATTTAATGAACAAATCTACAAGTTTAAGAACTTATCCAGCTCAGTAGAGTAAGCACTTCCTTGGCAAGCTCAAGGGTCTGAGTTTAATCCCCTATTCCACAAAACAAAAAAAAAACTTATCCAAATAAAGGCAAGCAAGGTGGCACACATTTGTAATCCCAGCACTTGGAAGGCTGAGGCAGGAGGATCATTGTGAGTTCAAGACCAGCTTGCGTTACAGAGTGAGCTCAAGGCCAGCCTGAACTGCATATCAAGACTATCTCAAAAAGAGACAAAAAATAAATTTAAAAAAGCTTACCCAAATAGAATAAAAATGTAAGCTTCCATCATACTGACAAATCAGGGAAAAATATACCACTTTTTATTAAATCGAATTTCTTTTTTTTTGTCTTTTTGAGATGGTCTCACTATGCAGTTCAGGCTGGCCTTAAGCTCACTTTGTAGCTCAGGCTGGTCTCAAATTCACAACAATCCTCCTGCCTCAGCCTCCTGAGTGCTGGGATTACAGGCCTGCGCCATAAATCTAATTTCTTAAACAAATTTTATTTGCCAAAAAATTGCCTAAATCATGTAAACTTTGATTCTTAAAATAACTATAAGTTTTGGCATTTGAGTCTGGGCTTTTTTGTTCTTGTTTTGGGGGTTGGGGGTTTTGTTTTGCTTCTGAGACAGGGTCTCTGTGTAGTTCAGGTCAGCCTTGAACTCTAGCTGGCTTCAAACTCATGACAATACTCTGGCCTCAGCCTCCTATGCGCTGGGATTACAGGCATCCACCATCACGCTCCTCTAATGAATGCAAGTTTTTATAAGAATATTTTTTAAATTTACATATTGAAAGTATACAAAGTTCAATTTTCTTTTTGGAATTTTGAAAAATATTGTTTGTAAGTCTCTATTTCTGCAAGCCCAGCAGAACAGTTTCTTAACAATCTATGTCACTAACACCCCAGAAAACCGTTGTTACACAACAAGAAAGGTAAAGGTCTCTCTGAATTACAAACACAAACACACCAAACAGCACTCACAAAGTGAAAGCCCTCAGCCACAGGTAAAGAGTAAACACAGGGCCACCAAATTCAGTGCTCCATATCACAGAGCTGTTCCTCTACAGTGTCTATTGATTGATTTGAGCTTGACATAACAACGGATAAATGAACAGAAAAGACTAATAAACCAGTCTATCATCTTTCACCCAACAGGGATAGGATATCTATAAACTATTAATCTATTTACAGATATCACCAAACTGTCACACCATAAAGCCAAATTTCCAATGCAGAATAACTTGTCAGCTATAAGCAAACCAAAAATAGCTGGGTGCAGTGAGACATAGCTTCAATGCCAGCTGCTACCCAGGAGGCTAAAGCAGGAGAATCACAAGTTCAAGTGAACCTGGCGAGATTGTGCCTCAAAATAATAACTTAAAATATTAAAAACGCCGAGGATGTCGCTCAGCAACAGCATTTGCTCGGTCTATGCAAAGCCCTGGTCCAGCGCAGTACCAAAAGCACCCAACAACACACATTGTGTCAGCTTGGTGCCGGAAGCTTGGCTGGATTGGCTCAAGGTTCATGGCCAAGGGACTCCGCTCTGTGAGAGGGGGAAGGCGTGCCCTGGAGCGTGATTGGTTCCACCCTAGAGCAGGACAGGCCCACCCCAGAGTGACTCAGCACAAAAAAAATGTGCATAAAGGAATTGAGGAAGACTTCTCCGCTGCTTGCCGCATGCCACCTCCTTGGAGAAATCCTGGCGTTCGGAGGAGCTTGGATCTTCACGATGGCGTATGGGCTTCTCGGCCAGTGTAGAGGGAAGAGAGAGGCTTGAAGGCTGCTGCTCCTCTTCTGCTCTTTGTTGTTTTCTGCACTCATGAACTGTGCTGTTTGCCTTGGAGCCAGCAGAGTATGGACTGAAGCCGCCCAAACTGTGAACTAAGCAAACCTTTCCTTCCTTCATTTTGAGTGTCTGGGTATTACAAGTTTTTCTCATGTAATGATCACAGTAACTTGGAAAGACACATACAATTATTAAATACATTTAGCAAATGAGGAAACTGAGACTTTGGGCAGTTTAAGAAAAAAAATCAGGAAAATCACTGCATCTCTCATTGTCAATGCTAATCAATTTTATATGTCACTTAGACTAAGAAATATTTTTAAGAGTTAGCTTTAATTTTTCGTTGACACAATACTTGTCCATACTGCTACCATGCAGTACATCTCAGTAGGTGTCTACAATGTATAATGATCAGATTGGGGTACTTGGCTTATCTGCTACAGGCATTTATCACTTCTTTATGTTGAGAACATTCAAAATCCTCCATACCAGCTATTTCCACATATTAAATCAATTGTTGTCAATCATAGACATCTTATTGGGCTATAGAACATTATAGTGCTTCTGATCCAGTTCCAGCCCTGTACACGTTAACCACCCTCCTCTTCATCTTTTCCTCCATACCATGAAGTAGTACTTAAAGGGCTGGTGAGATAGCTCAGGGGACTAAAGCACCTGCTTAAGCAAGTGTGGGGGCCGCGGTTGGATCCCTGGGACCACATGCCATTCCAGCCCCACCCCCAGGGTGGGCTGAGCAGGCCAGAGTCCTGGCATGGTGGCACACACCTATAATCCCAGCGCTGGGGAGGCTGAAAAACAGGAGGATCCCTGTGAGTCCAAGCTGCATAGTGAGACCCTGTAACAACCAAATACATTTTTAAAAAGCATTTTAAAAATATTTGAGGTATTTTAAATGTCATAGAATTCACCTATTTCAAGTGTACAATTCAGTGATTTTTAGTAACTTCACTGAACGTTGCAATGATTACAACATCAGCTTGGGAATATTTCCTTTCCTCTAATGAGATCCCTCATGCCCATTTATAATGCATCCGTGTCCCACACTCAGGCCCAGACAATCACTTATCTACATTCCATGGCTCTGGATTTTCCAGACATTCCATCTGCATGGAAGGAGACAATATGTAATCTCTTGTTTATTGTAACATGATGATTTAAAGGTTCACGGGGGATGTCGCATGCATCATTAAGCTCATTCTTGTTACGGCTCAAGAGCATTCCATTGTGTGTGGGGGTCACGTTTGGTCTGCGCACTTGCCACTTGATGGGTACTGTTTCCAGATGCAAATTATTATGAACTAAATAGGACAGGACTGTTTGACAAGACCATGACCATCATGAGCCCCAGCTGCCATAACTGTGCTAGAGGAAGCCCAGGCTCAGAAGAACCTGTAATTAGACAGAAACCTCTAGAGCAGTATGTGAAGCGTTGTAGGCAGGCCCCGGAGCCAGGACCGCACCTGACTCTGATATTAGCTTAAGAGAAGCCAGGTGTGTTCCAGTTTCAAAAGTCGTTTTTGCGCTTTCTCAGATACACCCCCACTGCCTTTCCCCCTGGCACCTGCATCCCTCAATTGTGGTCTTGTTGTTTCCTGGACCCAAGCTTCTCCCAAAAGTCCCCTAACAGATGATACAATGCAATTTGCCCTCTGCTTGCCTCTTTTTCCTTAGTCTCATAGCACTGTGAGGTTAGACCCTGAACACTAGAACTGCATTGTTCCAGAACATGAATAATGTTGCTGTGAACACACATGTGTGGGCCAGGAATGTAGCTCAGTGGCACAGAGCCCCCTTGGCAAGTGCAAAGTCCTGAGTTCGATTCCTGGTACCCACAAAAAAAAAAAAAATAGTGAACATACGTGTGTGTCGGGAGCCGCTCTGAGATGGCGGCCGCTTTTGGCTCCCCCGCCCATCGTGTCTGCTAAGATAGCGCCCACCTCCGGCTTCCGGGTTTTTGTTGCTGTGCCTGGGCCCCTCCTGTTGTGATTGGTTTGTGAAATCTATATAGCTTGCTGTATCACGAGATTCGCCATGCTTGCACGATAGGAGCTGCGGGTAGCGGACACATGTAGAGGCTTGCATCACACTCGATAAAGGCTTGCTGAACCCGTTGCTGAGTGTCCGAGTGTCTTCTTCCGTGGGTCGGGGACGGCGACGGACAACTTGGTGGCCCGTACGGGGACTCTGTCTAGCCTGGGTCGAGTTGGAGATTTGGTACGTACCTGCAGGTAAGCGGTGGCTTAACCTGGCCCTGGGTGGTCGCGACACCGTAAAGGAAACTGTGTCTCCCATAAGGAGGAGAGAACCTGCCTGAAAAATAAAGGCGTGCCCAGCAGGCTACTGCGCCGATTGGGCTTCCCCCCCCCCTTCTTTCTTTTTTTTCTTTTCCCTCTGTGTCTTGTTTCCTTTCACTTTCATTATGGGTAATACTCATAGCGCTCCGCTTGTCCTGTCGCTCCGCTTGCTGTTAAAATCACGCGGACTGTTTTTGAAAAGACAGACAGTCGCCTCCTTCCTCAAACATCTAGATACCATAGCACCCTGGTTCTGGCGTACCGGGTCGCTAACCCTACCCTCATGGGAAAAGTTGGGAAAAGATATTCAATTTGCAGAAGAGGAGGGAGATATCGACCCAATGGTCCGCCCTATTTGGGAGATGGTCCGGGCGTGCCTGAGGGCCGACAGTGCCCCAGACGCTCCCG